>BQNB010018601.1:2069-68056 GCA_026074375.1 Tanacetum coccineum
GTTTTGTTTGTCAAGAAGAAAGATGGTTCTTTTCGGATGTGTATCGACTATCGTGAACTGAACAAGCTTATTGTGAAGAACCGATACCCACTTCCGAGGATCAACGATTTGTTTGATCAATTGCAAGGGTCAAGAGTCTACTCTAAGATCGACCTGAGATCTGGTTATCATCAACTCAGAGTTCATGAGGAAGACATTTCAAAGAAAAAATTTAGGACCAGCTATGGTCACTACGAGTTCCAAGTAATGCCGTTTGGTTTGACTAACGCACCAGCAGTTTTCATAGACTTGATGAATATGGTGTGCAAACCATATCTGGATAGATTCGTGATTGTATTTATCGATGATATTTTGATCTACTCCAAAAGCAGAAAGGAGCATGAATGACATCTTAAGTTGATCTTGAATTTATTGAAGAAGGAAGAATTGTACGCCAAGTTCTCAAAGTGTGAGTTTTGGCTGTCGAAGGTATAATTTCTTGGTCACATAATTAATAGTAAAGGCATTCACGTTGATCCCGCAAAGATTGAGGCAATCAAGGATTGGGCGTCACCTAAGACACCCACCGAGATTCGTCAATTCTTAGGTTTAGCCGATTACTACCGACGATTTATCGAAGGCTTTTCAAAAATCGCTAGACCTATGACGAAAATGACTCAGAAGAGTGTAAAGTTTTAATGGGGAGAAAAGGCAGAAGCTGCATTCCAGTTGTTGAAGCAAAAGTTATGTAGTGCGCTGATTTTGGCTTTACCAGAGGGAAGTGAGAACTTCGTGGTACATTGTGATGCTTCGCATAAAGGGTTGGGCGCGGTTTTGATGTAGAAAGAGAAGGTCATAGCTTACGCATCCCGCCAACTCAAGGTTCACGAGAAGAACTATACCACACACGACTTAGAGCTTGGTGCAGTAGTGTTTGCCCTGAAAATGTGGAGACATTATCTGTACGGTACCAAGTGCGTTGTGTTTACTGATCATAAGAGTTTACAACACATTCTCGATCAGAAAGAGCTGAATATGAGGCAAAGACGTTGGTTAGAATTGTTGAGCGACTATGACTGTGAGATTCGATATCACCCAGGGAAGGCGAACGTGGTGGCTGATGCCCTGAGCCGAAAGGAGAGAAACAAGCCGCTACGAGTTCGAGCCTTAGTTATGACTATAGGGTTAAGCCTTCCTAAATAGATTTTGTGTGCCCAATCGGAAGCCAGGAAGGAAGAGAACTTCATCAACGAAGATTTGCATGGCATGATTAACAAGCTAGAACCTCGCGCTGACGGAACGTTGTGTTTGAACAGTCGAAGTTGGGTTCTGTGTTTTGGTGATCTGAGAGCTTTGATTATGCACGGGTCTCATAAGTCAAAGTATTCCATCCATCTTGGATCGGAAAGGAATGTCCAGGACCCTTAGGAGGTGTATTGGTGCCATACATGAAAGCAGAAATTGCCACTTATGTCAGCAAGTGTCTAACATGTGCCAAGGTTAAGATAGAATATCAGAAACCATCTGGTTTGTTGGTTTAACCAGAGATCCCACAATGGAAATGGGATAATATAACAATGGACTTTGTGACTAAGTTGCCAAAGACGGCAGCCGGTCAAGACACGATTTGGGTAATCGTTGATCGTCTCACTAAGTCTGTTCATTTCTTTCCTATGCTAGAAGATGACACGTTAGAGAAGTTGAAGAGACAGTACTTAAAAGAAGTAGTCTCAAAGAATGGAGTGCCAGTGTCGATCATCTTTGATTATGATGGGAAATTTACGTCACATTTTTGGAAGTCCCTTAATAAAGCATTAGGTACTCGATTGGATATGAGTACAACTTACCATTCAGAGACCGATGGCTAGAGTGAGAGAATCATTCAAACATTAGAGGACATGTTACGTGCCTGTGTACTCGACTTTGGAAAAGGTTGGGATAGACACTTACCATTGGTAGAATTTTCATATAACAACAGTTACCATACCAGCATTAAGGCTGCTCCGTTTGAGGCGTTGTATGGGCGCAAGTGTCGATCACCTATCTGCTGGGCTGAAGTTGGGGATAGTCAGCTCACTGGCCAAGAAATCATTCACGAGACAACCGAGAAGATCGTTCAAATCAAGAGCCGTATCCAAGCCACCCGTGATCGTCAAAAGAGTTATGCCGACGTAAGACGAAAACCTCTTGAGTTTCAAGTAGGAGACAAGGTCATGTTGAAAGTATCTCCTTGGAAAGGAGTGATACGTTTTGGCAAACGGGGAAAGTTGAACCCTCGTTATATTGGACCTTTTAAGATCATTGCTAAAGTAGGAACCGTTGCCTATCGTCTTGAACTCCCAGAGAAATTGAGCAGAGTTCATAGTACGTTTCACGTCTCAAAATTGAAGAAATGCTTAGCTGATGAACCTCTTGCTATACCACTGGATGAAATCCAAGTTGACGACAAATTGAACTTCATCGAAGAACCTGTCGAGATCATGGACCGTGAGGTCAAGCGTCTGAAGCAGAGTCGTATTCCGATTGTCAAGGAGGGGTCCGAGTTCACCTGGGAACGTGAAGACCAAATGCAAAAGGATGTGAGGTTGCGTCCTAAGCTTTGAGGACAAAGCTTCTTTAACAGGGAAAGAATGTGACACCCCGAGAATTTCTGTTCAATAATTTAGCCGTTTCCGTTTAGTAATTTGAATTTTTAAAAGTTTCGTTTAGTTTTTTTTTTTTTTTTTTATTATTGTTTAGTTTTTTTTCCGTTTAACCCCCCCCCCCCCCCCCGGGAAGTTGTTCCGTTATTATCTGAGAATCGTCACCGGGAGCAAACCGTGACACCAAACGTTGTAGTATTTTGGCAATAGCCACGTTTTCATGTCTTAGAGCAATATTTAAAATTTCATAATTTTCCGTGTTACCGTTACTCGTTTCGTTATTTACGTGATACGTGTTTTGATCTATACCTATGCATGTGCATGCAAAGCCTTGGAAATTAAATCCAAATATGAGCACTATGACCCCAAAATGTTGGAGACCATTTGGGTCCCCTCTTTTTGCCTTAGCATAACCGGATACACACACACTCCCAAGCATGGGATTCCATTTTGAAATTTTGATACAACTTAACATACTTCCTACAAAGTGGCTTGTACAAGGTCCTTCCTAGGCTCTCATTCGCGGATCATTTCAGTCCCCCTTTTTCCCCTGTACTCGGCCGAACAAAGACATGCACCAAGTCTAGGTGCATCCCATCTCATACCAACATATAACCACCAATTTTCATTTACTTCTCATTAACTCCTAAACAAAATCTTTCACTAGAAAAACACACACATTCTCCTTCCTTTTTCTTTCTTGGCCGACGCCTACAAACACCCACACAAATCCATTTGTTTTTAATCTTTGATCCATCATTTGAAGATATATTGTTCGAGGTTGATTCTTGTTTCTATCCGGGTAGTTTATAAACAACGCTTGGGTTGTTATTAGTTCCTAATCATCTTTCGTCGTGTTTTCTTGTAAGTCATCTCTACTTTTTCATAAATGAGTTGTACTTTTGCATTCGTATGATCATTCCAAACAAGGTGTACAAAGCGGATCGTTGTGAAAATCATTACCTATTTTTCTATAAAACTACAAGTCTCAAAGTTTAATCTTTTTATTTATAAATGGAAGAACATAAAAAGTAGTTGTACTTTTGCGTATAAAAGTTTGTTGTGACTATTTTGATATATATATTGTTATTATTACGGCTATGTTATTTATTGAGATTTATCGTATAGCGAGCTTGAATATTGCTGGCAAAGAGATTAAGTTAGATGTTTGTTTTGTTGGAAGCATAAATTGAAAGTCGAAGAGGTTTAGGTTTAGAATAAATTGTGTAATATTTGCGGTGTTGTCAAAAATCGATCGGATATTCTTTTGAGTCAATAAAAGATGTACTTTTATAAAACAAATATTTTCACGAGTCGAGATGAATACAAATTGAAGGTCGATATTTTTAGAAAGGTCATGCCGAAAATTTATAAACTTTATAAATGCGTCAAAAAATATACTTTTATTATCAAACTTATGATAAAATGTAGAATAACGTTAAGTGTCGAGTTTAGGTCAACATTTACGATTATTGAGTCAACTTTGGTGTGTCGGGTCACTAAAAGATGAAATACACTAAAAGATGAAATACACTAGAAGACGAAATACACTAAAAGACAAAATGCACTAAAAGACAAAATATTTTTGAAGATGTGTCAAAGTGTCGAGACTTGTCAAACCTATAACTTTCGAAAGTACGTTTTGAAAAGGATACGCCATGTCTACTCATGCTCGGATGATCAACTCTTGTGTTAAGCGTTATTCGTTGTACATTATTCTAAGACGACCACTATATACTAGGTTGTCGCTAATACCGTGAGATTTGTTTTCGCTTGATTGATTCCTTTTGATCCATAACTCGCATAAGGTGAGTTCATAGCCCCGCACTTTTACTCATTTTGAATAAATGTTTTTATAACTTTGGGGTGAGACATATTGCTTGTTTTTAAAATCGGACACAAGTACTTTCATGAGAATTTTTCCCTGTTTACGTGTTGCCTAAGTAGTGCTAACCTCTTTGCACGAATTTTTCCAGTCTTCTTTCTCTCTCTAAAAACCTTCTTTCTCTCACTAAATCTCTTGATCACTAACATTGTTTGATCTTGTTTCAAGTGATCCAATCTCTTCTTCTCATCTCTCCTCTCCTCTCTATCAAGTGCAAGAGAAGAACATTCGTATTCGCCAAGAAACGAATTGTTATTTAGTGATCTCTCCTCTCTTCTTCTAAGTATCAAATCTCTATTGTAATTATCTTGTGTAATTGTGTGATTCGGATTGTGTGTAAATCCGATAGTGTAGATCTTGTGATTGTGTAGTGCTTGTGAAGTGGTAGATTGGTTCTAGCTAAGATTAGGACTCGACATTTAGCTTAGTGTCAGAAAATAACGTAAGCGACGTGTAAACGGTTTTCTCCGCCTAAAGGGAGCTTGTTGACATAGTGAAATCTCGAGTAGGATACTCGGGGAGTAGAGTAGGGCGAAGAGGAGCTTCGTAGCCGAACCACTATAAATCTTGGCGTCTTGGTTTGATTGTTCCTTTCCTTATCTCTTTATATTGTTGTCATTGTTATTTAGTATTAGTTTAGATATTTACATTGTTGATTCATATTGTTGATTGATTGAACATATAACTCAAATCTAAGTATTTTGAAAGCAAACTTTTAAAACATAAAACGAACCTGTAAACTATTTAACCCCCCTTTCTAGTTTCCACACTTATTTATTTAAATGAAACAACGAGGTCATCTTTTAAACGACTCATATAAGAGGTCGTTCTCTTAGATCTTGTTACATGCATGATTTTTGCGAAATCATCACACAAGTTTTGACACGTGGATCCAAATATGATGTCATCAACATATGTTTGAACAATGATGAGATGTGATTTAAATTTCTTTGTAAAAAGAGTATTATCAACCATTCCTATGGAATACTCGTGTTTAAACAAAAAGGCTTTTAGTCTATCATACCAAGCCTTAGGAGCTTGCTTAAGACCGTACAAAGCCTTTTTAAGTTTATAAACATAGTTTGGTTTTTCAAATTCAATAAAATCCAGAGGTTGAGCAACATAAACCTCTTCGTTTATAAAACCATTTATAAAAGCACTTTTCACATCCATTTGGTGCAATTTAAAATCGTTTGGACAAGCAATAGAAATAAGTATTCGGATATACTCTAATCTAGCTACCGGTGCATATGTCTCTTGTTGATTATATCCTTGTGCTACTAATCTAGCCTTATTTATAGATACAATACCATTTTCGTCTAACTTATTCCTATACATTTAGTTCCTATAATTGATTGATTCTTAGGTAGAGGTACTAAATCCCACACATCGTTAGCTATAAATTGGTTTAGATCCTCTTACATAGCTATAACCCAACTTTCATCTCCTAATGCCTCATTTACATTCTTAGGTTCTATGGTCGAGATGAAACAAAAGAAATTACTTTGGTTTTGTCTAGAGTACAATCTTCCTAAGACTCGACATATTATCCCAGGTTACGTGACGAAGCTGCTTTCTTTCAAGTTGATATACTTTTTGCCCGAGTAGATAACGTCACACTACCATACAAACGCCTTTCCTTTGATATACTGTTGCCGTTAATCAGATTTTCCTGTTAAGGTGAGTTCATAGCTCGCATTTAATCTTTTGAATTACTTTATAAACCAGGCGAGGGGGATTACTTTGGCTTAATTATTTTTATCTATACATTGTGAAGTTCATAAACTCGCCTTTGTACTTATGTCATGTTTTTTTAAACCCGCAGAGGGGGATACATGCTTGTTACAAACTCTGTTTACCTATCGTTTATCTTATCATAAGTGATTACTTTTCAAATACTTAAATGAAGTTCATTAACCTCACAATTTCAATTCTTTTAAATACTTTATAATTCCTGTAATACCTGCCTATAAACCATGAATACTAGTGTTTTCTAAACTATATGCAATACTGTATATATTTTTGCCAAAGTACATGGAAAAATCTCTTGGGTAGTCTCTCTAATATCTCTTTGGGTAGTATCTCTTATATCGCTTTTGGGTAGTATCTCCCAATATCTCTTTGGGTAGTATCTCCTAATATCTCTTTGGATAATAGCTCCTAGTATCTCTTTTAATAGTGACTCCCAGTATGTCTCAGGTAGAAGCTACCAGTTCTATTAAATTTAAATATGTGATTCATGAGCTTAGATGCAATAATAATTTTCTCTATGATAATAATGTTCTCCATGATAAAAAGTTCTCCATGATAATAATGTTCTCCATGATAATAATGTTCTCCATTAAAATAATGTTCTCATGCTCAATTATCCCTACAATGCAAATATTTCCATTATGATAACTTGTATTCAACTATTACATTTCAAACCTATGAATTTCACTCAACCTTTGTGTTGACCCTTTTTATGCATGTTTATCCCATGTAATTGAGCAACTTATGGCATGGAGTGGCATGGACTTGAAGATGGCTAAAACTTGTTATCATTCACATTTTATGTTTCTAGATGTTGGGACCTTTGTCTTGAAACTCTGTATTTTAAATGAATGATAACATATCTTTTACAAACGTCTCTTTTGAGTCGTTTTCTATGATTGTGCCTGTGATTCATGAAGTAATACCCCAGTTTAGCTTCCGCTGCTATATTTATCAAAATGGGGGTGTTACTTAGCCTCACTTTTAAATCTTCTCTTCATAAAACCCTGGGAGGGGGATACCATGCTTTAAACATGATTACAAGTGTTTTTAAATGTTTGCTATACTGATTTATTATTGCATCTGTTGTCTAAGTCCATTTATGCCAAAAGACCAACCCACTTTCATGGACCATAATCACTTCGCCGTGAACGTAAATATTGGTGAATAGGCCTATGGGATTATACGATACGTTTGTGTTAGCCGAATAGGTAACCTAACACACTATATTGAAACTCTTAGGTTAGATGGGCTATTACCTACACGGGGGCATGATATTTATATATATATCATAATGATATATACACTAGTCAGTTTGAGTACCATGAGCTTAGACGCAATTTATATTGTTTTCCATAATAATTGTACTTATTGAAATTATTACACTTAGTAACCCACTCTTATGATGACTTGTATTCTCACTATAATTATAAACCTTATTATGAAATTTTCACTCAACCATTGTGTGACCCTTTTTAGCTTTGTTCCTATTTCCTCAGGTAACTGTACAATTCTTATGGCATGGAGTGGTTACGGACTTGAAGATGGATAATCTGTTATCATTCAAACTTATGTTTTCATGTAGATTTTGGTGGGACCTCTATTTTCGTACAAAAACTCTGATGATAACTTATCTTTTAAAAACGTCTCTTTCAAGTCGTTTTCTATGATTATGACTGTTGTACTATGAAATAATACCCCAGATTAGCTTCCGCTGCTATATGTCAAAAATGGGGGTGTTATAGATTGGTATCAGAGCCACGGTTATAGAGAACAAGGTTAAAACCTTAACTATAACTACTTTTCTTTTTCCATCCAAGAAAGTCCTCCGTGCCACTACATCTTCCGGAATAGTATGTAAAGATACATAACTATTATACTATTATATAAATAACTTATGTTATTTACTACTGGGTTGTTAACAGAGTGATGTCTTCTCCCAACCATCCTACTTCCGATATTGAGGATGCTTTTTCCTCTAACTTTCCGGACTATATCCCGGCTTCCCCGGACTATGTCCCAGCTTCACCAGGAAAAACTTATTCTAGCTCTTCAAATAACTCATTTGGTGTAGTTCCAATAGTTTCACCAACTCTTTCACTTTTTCATGATGACCCCTATATGAAGGTCATGCATGCATACTATGCTAAAGAATCACCTATTCCACCACCAACTATTGTGCCTCCATCTACAATGCTATCTCCAATGTTTAATCCTCAAGAATTCTTTCTTCTGGAGGAATTATTGTTCCTAAGAAAAGGCCATAACCAATCATTCTCCTCTACTTCTGCCCTACCTTAAGAATTTGAGATGGGAGAAAGCTCTCGTAAGACAAGTCTGGAACGTCACGAGGAGCAAATTAAGGAAATTTTGAATCACCTAGATGAACTCTCTCTCGACCGCATTGTGCACATAGAAGACAAAGTAGAAGGTCTTGGAAAAGGTCAGGTAATTATACAACAAGATTTTAACAATCTGGAAGCTGAACTCCAAAGGGATCATGCTCTAATTACTAAACTTCAAAGAAAGCAAATGGAAAATAACAACAAGATTGCTCTGGCTCGCTTTAGGATTGCTAATCTAGAACAAATCTCCACAAGAAATCCCACTAGTCCCTGTCACCAAGCAGACAAGGAAAGTCTTCTGATTGCAATTTATGAACTCAAGAACAGCTAGGAAAGACCATCGGACTACTAGATTAGATACTAGTTATAGATTTTAACCTAGCCATGGGATGTGTGGTATAAATAACAACACTTGTCAAATTTTGACTATGTATAGTACAAAGGCAAGTTGTTCATGATATAATACAATGGCAATCCCGTTATACCTTGTTGTTTCATAATACCGATATATCCATCCTAAAACAACTTCTCTTATATCATCATCTCCGTCTCCATCGTTATGAATCATACCATGATTTCTAAATAAATCATAGATACTTATTTGATATGAATTATCTATAATTTCGATATCACTATTGTGACAATGTTTATTTTTGAACTCTAATCATTTTAAGACGTGTGATATCATTCTTATTATGTGTTATCTTATGTTGATAGAATGCCTTCTAAAAGGATGTAAACATTTGAAGCACCAGCCAAGACTCATGCTGCCATCAGGAAACTAGTTGCTGACAGTGTTACACATAGGAAGTACAAGCTGCTAATATGGCAATCAACAAAAAAAAAAAAAATAACAAAATAGCTGGATAATACCACCAGACCAAGAGAAGCTCCTGTGGCAAGACAATGTAGCTACAAAGAGTTCATGAGCTGCCAACCTATCAACTTCAAAGGTACGGAAGGCGCACTATTGTATCATCGCTGGTGTGAAGAACTGAATCAGGTGTTTTCTATGCTAAGCAACTGTACCGAGACTTTAAAGTGAAGTTTGCTTACTGGTACTTGTAACTGAGAAGCTCTATGCTGGGTGGAATTATTTTGCCCAACTATTGGTGATATGAAGAAGTTACAAGATTATTGGGTTGGATAACAAGAAGCTGTTAAAAAAGATGTTACTGTCCCCGAACTGAGGTCCAGAAGATGGAAGACGAATTTTACCATCTGACTGTGAAGGGGAATGATCTCAAGACATATGTGGGAAGATTCTAGGAATTGGCAACCTTGTGTCTGACTATGGTGCCAGATTCTGAGAAAATGTTGGAAGTTTTCATCAGGGGGTTTCCTCGAAGTATTAAAGGGAATGTTACCGCCTCTAAACCTCAAACTCTAGAGGAAGCCATTAACATAGCCCAGAGGCTATATGGATTAGGTACAAAGACACTATGGTTGCATGTATAACTTTCTAGTGGATCTACAAACGAAAGTTTTGATGACAGAAGAACTTTCAAACAATAAAACAAAACTACCGTACACCAACTCCAACAACCGCTACTATAACACCTACCACAACATGGATGTGAAGACAAGTAAACCTTTCAGGGTTATGCTTGCCACCCCAACTAAAAATAATGGATATACTAGAAACCGTCCTTGTGTAAGGAATTGCAACTCTACATCACACTGACCTTTTTGCATGTTAAGTGTAATATTTGACAAGGTGGGGTCATCTGATAAGAACTGCAGAAACAAAGGGCCAGCCACTGGAAGTAATCTGCTACCAATGATAGTTACTTGTCATGCATGTGGGGAGAAAGGGCATTATGCAAATCAGTGCCGAAAGACCACCAACAACAATGCCCAGGGAAGAGCCTACATGCTAAGGGATAGGAATGCTCATCAAAACCTAAACGTAGTCATGGGTATGTTCTTCTTAAAACAACCATCTAGCTAGAGTATTATTGATTCTGGAGCCGATAAAAGCTTTGTATCCATAATATCTTGCCTATAAAGCTAATATTAACCCATTTTTAATAGATACCTTTTACAATATCAAAATGGCCGACAAAAACTTAGTAAGCACAAACACTATTATCCAGGGTTGCACTCTGACCTTATTAAACCAACCTTTCAAAATTGATCTTATGCCGATTAAACTCGGTAGTTTTGACGTCGTCATTGGTATGGATTGGTTATCCAAGTATCATGCTAGGATCATCTGTGACGAGAAAGTCGTCCACATTCCCATCGATGGTGAAACATTAATCATTCGAGGTGACCGAAGTAAAACCCGACTAAATCTCATATCCTGTATAAAAACTAAAAGGTATTTTCCAAGGGGAGATGTCAAGTTTTCGTTTAGCCCAAATAATTGGAAATAAGAAGTCAGACGAGAAACGACACTAGAAGACATACCGGTAGTCATAGAGAATTCCTAGAGTTTTCCTAAAGATCTCCTGCCTTACTCCATTCACATGTAGAATTCCAAACAATTAATTTCCTGGGCGAATCCTGTAGCCCGACACCTTATAGATTAGATCCTTCATAAATGCATGATCTATCTAACCAACATCAAGGCGTTTGGCACACCCGAGGTTTTATTCGGACCAAGTTACTTCACCTTAGGGAGCTCCCTGTATTATTTGTTAAAAGAAAGATGGATATTTCAGAATGTGTATAGTTTACCGAGTGTTGAAATAAATTACCGTAAAGAATTGTTACCCCTTTTACCTAGGATCGATATGTCTTATTGGGCCAACTTCTAGCGTTCAGTGTTTACTCGAAGATCGACAGAGATCAGGTTTACATCAACTGAGATGTCAAGGTGAAGATATTCCAAGACTGCTTTCAGAACAGATCTCTACGGCACATTATGAATTCATGGATCTCATGATGTGTGTAAGCCATACTTGGATAAATTTGTGATAGTGTTCAGTCGATGATATTCTCAATCTACTCTGCGTAAAAAGAAGAGCACGCAAATCATTGAGAATAATCCTAGGAACTTACTCAAGAAAGAGAAGTTTATTATGCCAAGTTCTCCAAGAGTGTGGATTTTGGATTCATTGTTGCAATTTCTTGGGACATTAATGTTAGTCAAGGGACTTCATGTTGACTCCCACCAAGATTTAACTAGTTAAGAATTGGGCATTCCTACTACACCCACAGAAATTACGTTCAATTTTAGGGGGACTTGCGGTTATACGGAGAATTCATCGAAGGTTTTCGAAGATGCAAAGTCTTTGACTGAAATAAACCCATTAAAACAAGAAGTGTATCTGGGGCGATGGACCAGAATCGGCTTTCAACTATAAAATAGAAGCTATACCTATCTTTGCATTACCAGATGGAATTGATGATTTTGTTTGTTTACTGTTGATGCAATCCACATCAAGGTCTGGGGGAAGCGGTGTTAATGCAAAGAGAGAAAGTTATTTGCATATGCATCCCGGACAACTCAAAACTCATGAAGAAAACTATTACCAATACATGATCTCATTATTGAGCAGTTTGTTTGCTCTTAAAATTTGGAGACACTAACTTTTACGTCAAAGTGTACTGTGTTACTGATCATAAAAGTCTTTAGCATACTCCCTTTGATCAGAGAGTGTTAAAATGCAGACAACGCCGTTGGTTAGAATTACTTGCACGACTTAACATTTATGAAATTCGCTACCATCCTGGAGCAAATGTTTGTGTAGCAAGCCTTAAAGCCGGAAGTAACCGAATCAAACACTCAGTGTTAGATCATAGTTATGACAATTTCATCCATAACATACCCATAAATTCTTAAAGCTCAAACCGAAAGCACTCAAAGAGAATACATCAAGGTCTGAAAACTTACGAGGATTGGATAAAGTAATTTTGAAATAGTCATAATGGAAATCGTTGTTTTATTGGAACGAAGCTGGTTACCATTCTTTAGTAATGCTAAGAGACCTTGATCATGCATGAGTCCATAAATCAATTTATTCCATTCACCAGGGTTTCTGACCAAGAATGTATCAGGAATCTTATAGAAACTTATTGGTGGCCCTAAATGAAGGCAATCATCGTTGATTATGTGGACATAACTGTTTTAACATGTTCTAGAGTTAAGGCAGAATGTCAGAAGCCATCAGGCTTACTGGTACAATTAGAGATTCATGTGTGGAAATGGGAAAGAATCACAATGGATTTTATCACAAAACTACCCAAAACATCAAACGGACATGACACAATCCGGGTCATTGTCGATTGCCTTACCAATTCTGCACCACTATCCCTACCCGGGACAGATAGTATGGAAACCTTTACAAGGTTATTACGTTCAAAGAATAGTATCTCCCGGCATCCATGGGTGCCAATATCTATCATTTGGATCGTTGACAGTCATTTCACATCTTGATTCTGGCAATCCATTTCACATCCAGATATTAGACATGAGTATGGCATATCATCCCAAAACCGATAGACAAAGTGAAAGGACTATTCAAACACTCGAAGACATGCTTCGAGCCTGTGTTGTAGATTTTGGAAAAGGATGGGAAAGACATTTACCATTGGTAGAATTCATAAAAGATATCAGTTAACAATGCAGTATTAAGGCAGCACCATTTGAGGCACTTTATGGTCGAAAGTGCAGATCACCTGTTTGCTGGGCGAAATTAAGATGTTCAAACTTAAAGGACTATAAATAATCCATGAAAACTAACTAAAAGATAGTGCAAATTCGGACAACGCTTGCAAGCTGCAAGACGAATGACAAAAGTAGTACGCAAAGGAAGGCGAACGCCTTGAAAATTTCAAGTTGGAGATCGTGTTATTGGTACAAAGTTTCACCTGTAAAGGTATCATTCGTTTTGAATGTGATGAAAGCTTAACCTCGGTACAGTAGGACCATTCAACAAATAATCCTTGAACGGATTGGCCCAGTGGCATTTAAACTAGGAGCTTCCTGAAGAGCGCAGTAATGTTCATGTACTTCCACCTTTCTAATCCACTAAAGAATTGCTTATCTGACGAATCCCTTGTCATTCCAATGAAAGAGCTTCGACTTGATGACAAACTCAACTTTGTAGAAGAACCAGTGGAGAGTACTGGATCGAGAAGTCTATCATCTAACACCATAATTCATATTCCTATAATAAGATTATAGATGGAAACTCTAAAAGAGAACCATATTTACATGGGAATGCGAAGATCATTTTTATTCTTTTGCCAAATATCCACATCTGGTTTTTCAAACACCATCCGGCATCCAATAAATCTGGGATGAGATTTCGTTTAAGGGGGGCGACATTATAACATCCCAACAATTTTCATCTATATAAATAACCATCTATTATAATTAGTTGCAATTGTAATAATCCATCTATTATATATATACACAACTTTTATAGGGAAATTTTTGTTTATCTCATTATGCATCGTAACTTTGCATCTTAAAGTAAACTGAGCTCACACAACACTCTTACAATGCCATCTCTATCTATGTTTATATCATGTAAACATCCTAATATGTCAAGTCTATATCTTAATATCATTTTACCAAGTACATTATCCTTTAAACGTACTTTTCAAAATGTTATATCAAAACATGGCATTTAAACGTAATGTTTAAATCTAAAACCCTAATTATTGTAATGTTATACTATAAATGACAAGTGCAAGCCTTTAAAGCATGTGTACAAGTATCATAGCACCACATTTGGAAATTATCTTTTCCCTCCAAAACAATGTAAATTTCTAACAGCTCCTAATATACAAAGTCTATATTGCAAGAAGTCAAATTTAGGTCAATGTTACTCCTAAATACTTTGGTTTCTTTACCACCACTTTAGTACAAGGTACAAGCACTTAATGCATGACTTTTAAACCTTAAACCTAAACCCTAATTCATCCTAAACCCTAATCTAAAACCTTAAACCCTAAACAAAACCCTAATTTCACTTTCAACCAAAAACTAAACCCTAAACCTAAAACTAAGCCCTAAACCTTAATCCTAATACTAATCCTAAACCTTAATCTATCCTAAACCTAACCCTAACTCAATCTAAAAGTCCAAAACCCTAAACCAACCGATACCACCTATTTTCACCCATTTTTACCCATTTTTAAAACTAAGCACCATCCAAGCTCCATGACCTCACCCTTTATATAACCAATCAAACTATCAAGCACCTCTTCACCTCCTGCTAATATACTTGGCCACAGGTGGTTTGTCACATCCTTGTCTCCATTATCCCTAGTTGTGGCCTCAAAACCCCCTCCCTCCATCTCATATACTAGTTTCTAGCTTATATTAACTCTACCTCCTAGCCTCAATACTGACTAATCATAGCCCTAGATATCTTACACCAAGTCAAACTTGGGGCATTAAGGGTCATTTTCAACCCTAATTAAATTACAACGAACCAAAGCAATACCCTTTCAAATCATCCCTCAAAACTCATCTTACACACTCAAATGGAGTTCTAACCATTCCCTAGCAGCAATAGAAGATCAATAGAAGTCCCTAAGCTCAGAATAGAAGACAAGAATCAAGAAAAAGGAGCCCTTGAAGTCGTTACTAGGCATACGAGTCATAAAAACCTATTTCGACGCATTTTAGCTCAAGTAAGACTAAGATCTTATTCCATAAGCTTATATTATGTATTAGAATGTTCATAATACTCTTAAGATCATATATAAACTCTTGTTTGAAGCTTTGAATCCTCAAACCCATGTGTTTTTTATTAAAACCCTAAAAATGACCCGTTTTGATTTTCTAGCTAACGAATCCTTTTTCTAAACTTTTGTTATGTTAGAACATCTTATTTTAGCTTATTCTAATAAGCTATAACCTGCAAATATCATTTGGAATCTTAAAATAAGCTTGCATGGCTTTTTGGACTTGTTTTGCAAATATTTCCATGCATAGGGGTATATATCGTAACTTTCTAAAATTTATAACTAAAGGGGCTGAAAATGTCATTATTCTAAAGTTATAACTATAAGGACCTATTTTGCCAAGTTTCAAAGTTAAAGGTTTAAATTATATATACTTTATATATAAAGGACTAAAGTTGTAAAAGTTTATAAACCAAGGGTATATATTGCCAATTTTACAAACTTAAAAATATAAAATATAATATTTTTATATAAATTATAAAAATATATATTAATATTATAAAACTCGATTTTATTAAAACCCGACACATTTATCGTTATTAATCATAAATCGACGCATTATTTCGTTATCATATTTAACATAATTTTCATAACTAAACTTTTGAAGAAACTTAAAATCTTATCGTATCACGTTACTAGGGAATTTCATATGAAGGGTTTCATTTGAGTTTTTATTTTGACGAGTTTGCTGGGTTTACGATTTAAAGTGCCCTGGCTCCTCAAACGATACTACATGGCCTCTGGATTATGATAGCCCGAACAGCGATACAATATTTCCATAATTTAATAGATCAAATTATTACGTTAAACTTTACGAAGTTTTGAAAAACATTAAACTATACACTAAGATTGACTATCACCCCAGGTTGCAGGACGATAGTCGTTACTTTCATTTGATATACTTTTGCCATCTATCAGATTTCCATATACTGTTAGGTAAGTTCATTAGCCTCACTTTTATATCTTCTTATTTTCTCAAAAAACCCTGTGAGGGGAATACCATGCTTTTATAAACCATGAATACAAGTGTTTTCCAACTGTATGCTTTCCTGATATATTATTGCATCTGTTGTCTAAGTCCCTTCATATGCCAAAAGACCCCACCATCATGGACCCATTAATCACTTTAGATTTTTCTTTGAAGGGAATATTGTGAATAAGCCTATTGGGCATTGACGAATCCCGTTCTGTGTTAGACCGGATAAGCTACCAAACTGCCACTATATTAAAACTCATTAGCGTATATGGCGCAATTCCTACACGGGGGCCATTATTTTATATATATCATTTTTGAGATATACACTAGTCAGTTCTGAGTTGCCATGAGCTTAGACTCAATAATATTGTTTTCCATAATTAATTTATATTTGCAATTATTTCACTTATGGGTGTTATAACAAATAACCCACCTCTTATGATTAACTTTGTATTTCACACTATTCTATTATAAACCTAAATGGAATTTCATCAACATTGTGTTGAACTTTTTAGCTTGTTTATCTCAGGTAACTGAACATCTTAGAGGTATGGCAACGGTGCTGGCACGACTTTGAAGATGGCTAAATGTTTATCATTCAAACTTTATGTTTCATGTAGGTTTTGGGACTCTGTTTCTGTAAAAACTCTAATGAAATAAGGAATGATAACTTTATCTTTATAACGTCTCTTATGAGTCATTTTCTTGATTTTGACTGCTTGTTACTATGAAATAATTACCCCAGATTTGGCTTCGCTGCTAAATTATGTCAAAAATGGGGGGGTGTTATACAAGCCTCATGACTTGGATTGCTTGTGCATCAATATAATCTAAACCTTTTTAGGGATGGTTAATGCAACTTTTGTGTTTATGAAAACAATGGTCTCTAAAACTTTAGTCTTTGGTTTCTAAACCCAACAAGCTGAGGCCTTAACAGCATTAAAACTATTTCCCTTAACAACATTAACTATGCTTTTTAGGTAGAGCGTATTACATTTTTACCCCTAACAGTATAACCTTGATTTAATTTTGTTGTTTTTAAATGCTGTGTTATTATTAATGGGCCTCTTAACAGTTGAATGTGTTGTTTTAGAAAGATATGACATTGGTCTAGCAACAGCTTTCACTATTGTTTTTATGTGAGCAATATTAACTTGTCTAGCAGTATTAACCAATACTGCTGTTTTTGAATATTCGTGCCCTAGCTTGTTTTATTAATAGATACTAAGCCAGACTTCATTAGTACTGCTCTTGGAAACATGTTCTTTTTAGCATAGGGGTGAGTCTTTTTAGCAAAATTTTAATGATTCACCTTGAGCATTGTCCCAATCAGGGTTTACATCTTTTATTTTGAAACTGTTTTTGATGGTAAATGCATCAACTTGGCAAATGATCAACGCTTCCAAACATTAACATGCCTTATTAAAGCCTTATTAAACATCTCAAAATTGCTTCCTAGTTTTTGAGACATCATATTGTTCCAATTTCTTTGATTGCCTCTTGGACTGTGAGTGTTTTGCCTATGTTGCTCAACTTGTTTAACAGTTTTCCTAGCAGTTTTTTCTTGTTGTTTAGATTTGACAAACTCTTTCTTAACAATACTAGGCCTAACTGTTTTCTTTTCAATTTTAGGCTGAGACACATCCTCTTCCTCATCATCTGACACCCATTCTTCAATAATTGGGGCATCATCATTCTTCCTAACTACCTTAGGCTCTTCTTCACTAGACATAGCTTTACAGTTCTCAACTACAGGCTCATTAACAAACTCATCTAAACCAGTAAAAGACAAGTCAGGTGTTGGAGGCATGAAATTTCCTGTGTAGGGAGGTGGAACTGCATTATAATTTTCATAGCCTAAACCTTTCTTGCAATTGTCAACTATCTGACACTCTATGAGCTTGTTTAAAATTTTAGATGCATGTTCAAATTTATCTACATTAAGTTGAATGCCATCTTTTTGTCTTTTTTAACTATTTCAAGCTTTTTCCTAAGCTCTCTAATAGTTATTTCTCCTATATGAATTTCAAATTTTAAGCCCTTAATATCTTGTAAATAAATAGACTCATTTGCTTTATAAACTTCAAAATTTTCTTCCACTAACTCTAAAATTGTCTTATAACCTAGAACCATTAACTCAGATTTCTTTAAATCTTTTAATAGTTGATCATTTTGAGATTTAAGAAGTTTAACAGTTTCCAAACAAGATTTTGAACAAATAGAATCATTGGATACCTTTGAGTCAGGACTTGAAGATGAGAAAGCCATAAGTGCATAATTAGGCCCTTCCTCTGCCTGATCACTCCAGTCATATCCACCAAGACCATCACATGATACTAAATCTATAGAAGTATATGTTTCTACAAGCACACTCCTTCTTGAGCTTTCCTTGTTCTTGTTGTCTTGATTTCTTGAAGCTCTGTACTCCCTAGCAAAATGTCCCCTCTTGTGGCAGTTGTAGCACTCCACTTTAGACTTATCAAAACCAATAGTCTCATTACCATTAACAGTAAGTTTCCTTCCTGTATTCTTCAAAAACCTTCTTGCCCTCATTGTCAACATGGCTATTTGCCATCTCAAATCCATCTTTTCCATGTCATCTGGATGGATTTGTTGCAAGTCCTCATGTACAAGTTAAGGACTATTTGGTTGACTAGCAAAGAATGCACAAATAACATCATCACTCAAGTTATCAATATTTGTAGAGTTAGCAGCATTAACTTGAGTGCTAGCAGTAGAAACTCTATGAGCAGTACTAACTGCTTTATTAGTGCTGCTAGTGTTGTTATTTGAAGAGGACAAAAAAGCCATGTTCCGTGTGCTTGAACTTGAGCTAGACATCCCTTTAACTTCTGGTTTATACACCTTGAAGTTGTTGTAGAGATCATCCATGCTCATTGTATCAAATTAGCTTTATTCCTCCACACAACAGCATGTGTGTTCCACTCAGGTGACAGACTTCTTAATAACTTTTGATTAACATCTTCTTGTGAAAGCTTTTCATCCAAAAGCTCCAACTGACTTACAAGCTTTTGAAGCCTATCAAAAGTTTGATCAAGCATCTCTAAGCTTGGAGCAGTGAAGTTTTCATATTGCTACTTTAATAGATTCTTTTGAGTCTTTTTTGTAGCTTCATTCCCACTAAATCTTTTTTCAACAGCTTCCAAAAACTTCTTAGCATCCTTTATAGAGTTAAACTTTAACTGATATTCATTGGAAATGCCCATCATTAAAGTACTTCTAGCTTTCACCTCTAATCTTCTCGTAGCTTTTTCTTTAGTAGTTATAATAGGCATCTCTGTCATAACTCCTTCTACAATTTTAGTTTTTGGCAAGGTTGCATCATTCTCTATGACTTCCCACATTGCATAGTTTATCATCTGGATATATTATTCAATCCTCATCCTCCATATCTCATACTCATCAGGTTTGAGCATGGGAACTTTGGATGCAGCCACCATGTGTGCAGAATCTTTATCCATGTCTTTTAGCAAAAACAGGTTCTTAACAAGCTCTGATACCACTTGTTGATCCCACTTCAATAGATCGAATTCCTTAAGCTTTGTTTAATGTAAGGATGTAGTTATATTAGAATAAATCTAACATAACTATGTAGAAACTTTTTTTGAAGATGTATTAAAGATTATGCGTAATCTTTAAAATTTAGAATAACTATCTATGAAACAATAATTTATTGAACATATTATTCAACAAACAAAAAGCTCTGATTATTATTGATAATACGAATACTCTCAAAGTATTAGGGGGTTACAAAGACCTTGAAGCTATGATAATTCTATGAATGACTCGTATCAAACTCTATGCCCTAGAACCTCCTTTTATACACCAAGGAGTCCTAAACGGCTTACAATACTTTTCCTAAGAATATTAAATCTTTTAACGCAAATGTTTTTTTTAAGTTGCATACATATCTTTTTACAACAAAGAACTCTTAGCAAATCACATAAGCTAGTTATAACTAACTCAGCAGTACTAACTTCTTCACTAGCAGCAATAAACTCTTTCAGTAATTAAACTTTGTACGAAGAAGTAGTAACTAGATTTGTACTATGTAGCTAGTAACTACTTGTCATGACAGTTTTTCTTCTAGTCTCTTGTTCATCACGAATTATTGCACTAGCAGTAGTACTTTAGAAACTAGCTAGTACTAACTGTGCTAATAGCTAAAGTTGAGCAACATTTAGCATTTTGTGTTTGCAAGTTTCTTGAGCATTACTAATCCAACTGTAGAAACATTAACTCTCGATCTTTGAGTCAACCAGTAATACTAGCAGCATTAAGAAGGCTTTTAATCCCAACATGTGCTTTTCTTGATATTTGACCAAAGCATAATATACGGCGTAAATATTGATGTGGATACGACGTATTCTTCAAAGTCAGGCAATGGTCTTGAGTTCTTCAAAGTCTTTAGATACGACGTATGCTTCAAGAGATAGAGATACGGGCGTATTAATGTCTGAATCAAACGGACTTTCCAAACTCTTTTTTTATTGCTTCAAATCACACTTCGTTTTTTACTATTTTGCCAAATACTCGATAATTACTGCAATAACAAATATAAAAACAATAGGAAGACCCCAAATTATTGCAATAATTATACAAAAATAGGTTATTTACATAGGATAAATGATGCTATAAAATAGACGTTATTTGATTTCATCAAATATCCCCCCACCTGAATCCTACTTGTCCTCAAGTAGCCTTTAGAAGTTTGTGAAAATGTATCCCTGAGTATTTTTCCGTTTAAGCATTTATTTTATCTATTACAAGTACACAACCAAACACCTCATGAAATAGGAAGATGAAAACACTCAAATCACTCAACTAATCTATGTGGTAACATGTAACTGATTCGCTCAATTGCTCAGTCATGACGAGTATTCTATCATAGGCTTAGCAAGGATACACATCTCCACCACTAGAGCTAAGGAGTAACAAGTTTATAGAGGTAAAATAGGTTTTTAATATAGGGCTTAGGTGTTTGATTCATTTAAGCAAATATTTCACCGAAAGTACGCACACCAACTATGGCAGCTGAAGCACACATACATGGGCTGAGAAACGACAGAAGGCGACATGTGTGTTCGATTCACATTCCTCATTCGAGTTTATACCAAGGGTTAGAGCAAGTATGATAATAGGGTAGGGCTTCTAACTTTCACCATAGTTTGGAACATGCAGCTGAGACATGCATAATGGCCGTTCGGTCAGAATAGATAAAATACATGTCATGACAACATCGTAATTCGCGTAAAACCCATGGTTAATGATTAGGAAAGGGAAATAAATTGTTGTTAAATAAAAATTACGAAACAAATAGATTAAGTCTAAGATATAAGTTGCTAGACACTTTTTCCCGACCGTTACCATTCGATAAGACATAAATATTGTACAAATCGTCCGTGATCTAGATCAAAAACAACAACCTAAGTTGGCGTTCCCGTTAACGGTCAACTTCCCAATCATCCCATACTTTACATACTTTACAAGACAAGTGGCGATATCTACCACTTTATACAATACTCTACATTGTTGATTTTTTAGACGTATCAACGAATAATCGATCCTTTCTTATGATATTCTTCAGATCTAAGCTCTATGCAATTATCTCCATATACTCTTTTCTTCCAGACTTTTTTGTTGTGGATTTTCTAATTTTCGCTTATCATTTTTTTACTAGCTATACTATAAAACTCGATGTAATTTCACCATCTTTACGATCATAATAACTCTAGATAATTCCTTCGGTAATTCTTTATTCTTCGGACGTACCAATAATTGCGTTGGTAGTAAAAATACATGAGTTTTGACTACTTTATACATTCCCATTTGCAATGTGCAAATTTTCTTCCAACCCCCCCCCATGTACAATCAAATTGACACAAGACTCGGGACAATACATAATTTACCACTCTTAAGCAACTAGCAATGTAAAAATAAACCTTTAAATTTTTTATAAAAAACAAGGTGTAGTGTACGGTGTAAAGGCTTTGTAACGAAATAAACAAGTGGTCGTAATTCCTAAACTGATTGCTTACGGTTGTTCTAGGGGTATTCTTTCTCTCTTAAAGTGGAGTAAGTTAAACAAATGGTTTATACGGGGGTTAACTAACCAGTGTAGTTAGTTAATAAAAACATGAAAGGCTTGGGTGGTTAATATCTAACGAATTTACCAATAAACTGTTACTCCATCTAAATCCATAGACTCATCACTTGTGATCTTGAATAGATAATACCAAGCCAGTTCTAAAGTTTACTACATCACGCCACACTCATATTTTGTGGAATGTGGGTAACATTTAGAAACGGATAGGTTAAATCCTCACATTATCTAATAAGGGCTTAATTGTGTGGGGTTATGGTAACATGTAATTTCACCAATAATGTTATGCTTGAATTTTTTTTTTAAATTTGTGTTAATTTAAGCATTTTAGTGTGAAAAATAAGACAAGTATACATTCAATTTCCATCCCTCCACTTGAAATATACAACATCCTCGTTATATAGATAAAACATTAAAAACGAGAATTTAAATCCTAGCACGAATGTGTGTGCGAATGAGGTCGTAAATCCTAGCATACGAACAGCACACTCGGAAGCTAAAAAATGTGCAGTCTCCAAATCTTTTCGTTCAGAAGGTTCCAGTATTAAGCATAAGAAAACAAGTGAAATTTCTTTCTTTGTGTATTCGCTTTGTTACACCCGAAATAAAAACCTAAAACTGTAAAGGAAGTCGATACGCCATATCCATTCCCCAGGATACGATGTATTAATACATGTGTCGAATACATTGTATTCGTTTAACGAATACGCCGTATAGATTATGCTAAAAATAAAGATTGGATAACGTCCAGAAGGCTAATATGCCATATCCATGGGGTTTAGATATGCCGTATAGACAGTCTAGGAAGACATACTCGATAAAAAATTGAAAATTACATTCTGGGTTGTCTCCCGGGAAGCACTTTTGTTTACAAAAAAGTCTTTAAGTTAGACTTACCTTCACCTAAGGATGACAAAAATTATAGAAGCCTAAGTATTCACATTCATCCTCATTATATCCTATATTATCAAACTTAGTTTCTATATCCTCAATTATAGGCTCATCCATACCCTTACCTTCGTCAATGGTGGGTACAAAAACCTTAACTTGATTTCTCCTATGCTTTATGGGTTCATTTGGATCATTTAGTTTAATGAAATCCTCAAATTTAGGGTCATGCAATCTATTCTTCCTCAACGCATTACCCATTAGCCTAGCTTCAAAATCAAGTTCTATACTTTTAATCAAACTTAATGCATAGACCCTCTTAATTATGTTACTAGTAGGTTTATTACATTTAAAGAAAATTTTATCAATCCTAACGCTTAAAGTTATCTTTGCTTTAAACACGTTTATAATAGCATGAGCAGTAGACAAGAAAGGTCTTCCTAGGATCAAGGGGGTCTTGAAATCCTCGAGGATATCTAAAATAATGAAGTCTACTAGGAAAGTAAATTTATCAATACCTACTAGCATATTCTCAACAATTCCTTTGGGTCGTTTCACTGTTCTATTAGCTAATTTGACAATTAATTTAGTAGGAATCAAGTCTCCTAATCCTAGGGTAGTATAGGTCGAATAAGGTATAACACTTACGTTTGCTCCTAAATCAGCTAAGGCTTTATAACACATATTTTTAATAAAACAAGGTAAAGTGAAACTCCCCAGGTCTTTCTCCTTTTGAGGCAAGGCTTTGCCAATAGGCATTGAATTATTGTAATGAGCTTCCAGATCTTTTTCTCCATCAGTTTCCTTTAATTCGTTCTAGTGATCATCATTCAAGCTAGTTGGAGAAGTTCCAGTCGTTTTCTTTGACTCATAAAATAAGTTTCTGTTTTACAATTTCGATACGACATATTGGCTAGCATCAATACGGTGTATTGAAAGCATGCCAGTTTCAACAGAAGTAGAATTCGTCTCATCATTAACTCTTGGTTTAATTTTAGTCAAGCTTTATAAATTCCCAGATAATTTTTTTATGCAAAATAATGCTCATTTTCCTGACTTGGATCTCCAAAGCTTTGATCGAGGATTTTTGATTCCTTAATGTGAAATCCATGGAGGCTCATAATTCCTTGATCAAGTTGGTGTTTTCATCAAGCCTTTTTGCAATCATGGCCATGAACATGCTTAAAGACTCTTCTAAAGTATGCTCTGTCATTGCCTCTTGTAATCTCTTCTTCCAAACTGATTCTCGAGATCAGTAATAAGGTAGAGTCCTTAGAAAACTCAAACAATCAAGACCAGTTGTCTTGAGAAGCTTCCTATCCAATTGTGATACTCGTTCTGGGTCTTTGAAAGGTTGAATGAGTTCTCCTAACTCCTTGTAATACACTGCCTGAAACAGAGGACAAACAATCAGTAGTATATGCTTCGGAAGAAGGTATATGATAAAGCACGAAAACATAATACGAAAATTAAAAGTCTCTTAATGTTATCGTCAGGTTAGTCTATACGCCGTAGTCAATTTCAGAGAATACGCCGTCTGGACTTTATTGAACAGAATGACGAATGTATTGTTTATGAAAATGTATACGCCGTATCCAAAGGGATGGATACGCCGTATTGGTTTGAAAAAATTTACAGCGTACTTTGAATAATGCTAGGAAAAACACAATCAGACAATATTCAAAAAATATACATGTAGAAAATCAAACAACACCAAAACAAGCATGCAAAATATGAAAATTAATCTCAAAAATATAAAACTAAACTTATAAGCACACTTAAATAAATAGTAAACTAAACAAACTTCACTCCCCGGTAACGGCGCCAAAAACTTGATGTGTCGTTGTGCGTAGGTAATTTATGTTATCAAGTTTTTATATTTATTTTTATGCCGACTATACCTTAAAAACAACACTTTAACGGGCAGTGTATCCGGTCAAGATGTAGCTTCGTGGTATGTAGGGTGTCGATCAGTAAGCAGAGCGTTAATATCTTATCTATTGAGTATTTTAGTTATCTAAGTTTAAACCATAAAACTAATTGCAAAAAGGAGGTTTCAGCCTGTAAGGACTGGTACAAGGTTTTCGGGTCTTCCACTAAATAGACTTTGATGGTCAAATTAACAACATAAGTTGATTAAACAGAAGATAAAGAAGCGGTCAAGCCTAATGTAAGGAAAACGTACTAACCATGATTATTCTAATTAAAACGTAGGTTTGTTTATTTAGTGCAATGACTGACTTATCTCGAAGCGGCATATCATTCCTAGGAGTTGTAGGGCAGGATCTCTTCCTAAACGACACGCTAATTCTGTCACTATTATAAGCCTACTCAGCTTAAAGCATCCTTATGTTCGTATAATTCATCTTAGAATGCAAATAAGTGATGTCTTAATCTGGATTCTAGCCTCAGTAAGGATTTTACTAAGTCTTACTGCTTACGATAGTTTACATAAGTGGTAGTTCACTATCCAAACCAATGGCCAAGGGAATTAGAACGTTATTTGTTAGAATCATTCTAGGTCACCTGCTAGTCTAACTTGTTCACTAAACCAAAGGCACTATCTGATATCTAGTAATTAAGCTATAAGCGATATACTTTAGGACAACGGATTACACAACTTATATTTGGATCCATTATTCCACCTATTTACATTACGATATGAGAACCATCCAATAATCTAGTTAAGTCTACGGGAATATCCATAGACACGGATTGAACGCGTATTAAAGCACATTCTAATGAGTATCAGTGATTGAAAATAATTGTAACGCATTCAACGATTAAATTATGCATTGCGTGATAAGACATAAACCAAACATTAAGAATCTTATAATCATGCTAATTACCTAAAAGGTATTAGCCTCGCTTAGTCATTGTAACAATACATAAACTCATAGACGAATGATTAAAGTAAAGAAAGATTACGCTAACCGAGCGCGTATATAGAGTGTAAATGATTACAAGAGTTTTCCTAATGACTGGAGTACTTTATAGGACCTTCTTAGCTTCTTTTGTCTTCTATGAATCGAACTTGGTGGTTAAAAGCATACCTAAAATCGTATTTAGGTTTTGATATTTATAGACTCTGAAAATTAGTTGATACGACATTTTGGAACTCAATACGGCATATCAGATGACTTGGCGTGGGGCCAAGAATAAAATATTCTAGAATTTTCTTAAAGCATAGTTTGGATTACGGCGGATCTGACATTTGGATACGGGCGTATTCGCGAAACACCCTCGGTACGGTGCATTGGACTTTTTGGGTATGGCGTATTGAGCTCCTCCGGTACGGTGTATTAGGGTTCTTGGATATGGAGTATTGGCTAAAAGTGTAATTTTCTTCATATTTGATCAAAGTATAATATACGGCGTATATACTGATGTGGATATGACGTATTCTTTAAAGTCGGGCAATGGTCTTGAGTTCTTCAAAGTCTTTAGATACGGTGTATGCTTCAAGAATGATACGGCGTATTGATGTCAAAATCAGCGACTTTAAAATCTTCAGAGATTATGCTGAATACCCATCTAGTTGTTTTCCATTCTTTTTTGCCAAATAACTCAATAATTACTGCAAATACAAATATGTGACAATTAGTACCGATTTCTTGCAATAATTATACAAAATGGGTTATTTACATGGGATAAATGATGCTATAAAATAGTCGTTATTTAATGTCACCCTTGCCATGCACTCATTTTTATTGCAATATACCCCTAGTACAACCCTCCGAGCCTATCCTTTTTTACGGTTCTCATAATTTTCTGGTTAAGCTGGATTATTAATGAAGAGCATTTTCACCCTTAAACCAATTGTTACACCCAAATAGCCTTAGCCTACATTGTATGTACTCATTTTTAGTACGTTATTGTGTTTAACCCAAGTTAATTATTTGAGTACACGGTTGCTAAGTCCTTATCCACATTGGTAAAATACTATTTTAAGGAAGTTTGGATCATGTTGTATTTATTGCGCGAATAGGTGGGGAAGAACAAGTTAAAGTCAAATAACCCCCCCATATATGTGTGTAGATAAAACTCTATGTTATTTTGATCCACCTCAAATCGGGTCATTAGTTAGATTGTAAATATCAAGCATGTAAAAGCTCAAGTGTAGGAGTACGTGTTGTAAACCCCAAGTTATGATGTATTATGTTATTCAAAAGAAAAAAAAGAGAAAAGAAAAAGAAAGAGATTGATGTAGAGTTGTGTAGAGTTAGTATATCTTCGTCCGAGTCTTGGCTTAGTAACCAAACCAACGTATATTTGTATAAATAATTAGCTAACTCTTCCACTCCAAATTAACCCAAAGCCACCTAAATGTATCCCATCTGTTTCCATTTCCATTGTATGTTATCTTACACTTCACTCAAACCCTTTAAAATGACCTCTTTGATAGTAATGAATATATTACTTGCGCTATAAAGACGGTGAAGGTTTTGATCTTTGCCAGCCTATGGTAAATTTATATGCTATGACAGGTATGAGTAGCTGATTTTTGCATTTCCCTATATGTTATAAATTTATTTACAGCTCCAGCGAAGAGAGAATCCCAAACACTTATGTGAGGTGCCTAGATAACTTTCCGTGCTTTAATTACGAGGTTCTAGAAGGTTGTGTTGTAAAATACTGTTTATATGAGGTAGGTAAAAATGCCCCTCATATTGTTTATGTCTAGGTAGAAAAGCCTATTTGCTTAAGGACAAGCAAATCCCAAGTGTAGGGGTATTTGATGAGGTGTCATTTTATACACTTTTTCAGGGTCGTTTTACCCCCAAAATCATGCATTTATGCCCAATATAGGCACTTAGTCGTTCCTTTTTAGGTATTTCGCATTTGGATGGCATTTGGAGGAAATACACATGACTTGGTCTTTGGAGAAGATACGACAAAGACTACCGGACCTACACCAACATCTTCAGATTATGTTATAGACGCTAGTGACAGCGGCACCAAATACACATGACGCCATCAGCAACTTATCCTATTGACCGTGTCACTAGATTCACGAGGGGCGTCAGCTGCACGACATAGACAAGATCTATTCTCATATTCTATTTTCCTGACGCGTCCTACTAAACGGACGGTCATAGCAATTTATCTTGATAATATAAAAATCTATATTTTGAGGGTCTTTAAGTGGTGTAAACTTATAGAGTAAAAGATAGGGTACGAACCCTAGTTCATTAGAAGCTTTTTTAGGGACGATTTTTTTTTAGTGGCGTCAAAACCCTATTGTATCTTCCTTCAAATTAATGTTTTAATCAGTAAGATTATCTTATCTCATTCTATATGTCCTTGTTGTGTGATTTCATTATTATTCTTGCGTTTATTTATAACATGCTGGTTCAACCCCTTCTTGGTGTTCTTTTATGATTGTATGAAACTAGAGATGTAGATCATAGTGGTGTTGCTTATGCATGATGAAATATGCTTGTTATGGTCTTAGATAATTCAGCTTTTGTTTGTATTCGCTGTTGATAGGTCTAGGGAAATCCTGATTGTGTAGAAAGGATGACCCACTCGGGTAACAGTTCTCTCATACAGACGCCTAGACCCCTTTTATGGTTGATCCACTTTTAATATATTTCAAATGCATTTAATATACTCTTGGAGGTCGGGTAATAGTCTTCATAGTACCTTACTTTGTTTTTTGCCTCAACGAAATATTAAATAGACAGCGGGTTCATGTAATTCGTTCATGACTTAGGAAATATTTACATAAATCATCACAAGTGTGACAAAGCAACAACACTAGGAGGAGAAATCTAGAGAGTAATACTGCTTTCTAATAAAATATAAAAATACAAAAATAATCTTCTCTCAATCCTTAGAATTCTATTAGGCCATGATCAAGTCTTCCCAACCTATTCCCCTAGAGAACGATAACAACCCCCTAGTCTTGCCTATACTACTACTAGAATGGTTAGATACTCTGCCTAGGGAGTTGTAAAACTTCTTATAAGAAGTCCTACGACCCTTGCATCATTTAGCTTTTTTGCAAGTATTTTAATTACTTTAGATTTAAAAAGTTTAATAGTTATCTCTTAATCTAGTAGCTTATTTTCTAGATATTTTCCTTAATCATACCCGTCTATGGAGTTTGTTATGACCCATTAGATCGTTATTAAGACTCATCTAGGATATAATAACAATGATTGATAAATTGCACAGCGGAATAATAAACATGAATCAAAGTTATTTTCAAGGTTTTTCTTTATTCATACATTTACCTCTTTCCCCAAACACAATCTTAGGGATACAATACTTATCTATTAATAGGTGGACACACATACCTTTTACTATTGACTCTCATCAGTCGACATCTGCCTATTTAACTATCTAGACTCCTCATTGAGAGTGAGCATCATAGTTTTCTATATGCCTAAACATATGGTCTTGATCTCTTTAGATAGGTAGAGTTCATGAGACGTACACAAGGAAGTAAACTTTATAGATATGGTGACTTTTAAACTAATTGAAATACTTCCTATCATTTCTTGTTGAATATTTGATTAATCTTATGTGTGTGTTTCCACCTGCTTGTAGAGTTCCTCACAATGACGACTCGATCATTTGTTTCATTATCGTTGCTCTTTTACTATCATCGCAAATAAGAATCCCAACATCTCGTCTTCCTATAGATTTAATGAGTTGGACATAAACAAACATTGTTTCTTGTGTCGACAACTTTCCTTAAAGCTGAGAAAGTTGAGATCATGAATCTCCCTGAATAAAACAAAATCTTCTTTTGTAACATGCCAACTGCTTCCCCTTAACTTAAGATCTTCCCCTTAAGTTAAACTCTCCATGCCATGCCACCACATGATCTATAAGTTGCTAATCATATAATCATCTTCCCCTTTTTGTCTCATCTAATAGGGGACTTTATGCAACTTTGATCTTCACAACTCCCAAAATAATAGCCTTTTTTCCAATTTAAGCAAATCTAAAACCATCCGAGAACCAATCTGTATGTGTCATCTGATATCGCATAAAGCTAGCAGCACAATCTTATTTAATGCTAGCAATATTAACACACAAACAGTAGTATCTGCTTATAAACCTAGCAGTACTAATATGTGAAGCAGTAGCATTTAATATATACCAGCAACATAAACATGTATTCATTTGATCTTACTACTATTGGTAAACTTTATCATCATAGCCTGCTCAAAACCTTTAGCAGCATTAAACCCGACGGTGCATCTCACACACGCTGCAGTATCAATTATTTAAGCAAAGCAAGAACTAATCAATTGTGTGCGTACCGCATCTGCTACATATCAGTATCCAGCCCATAAAATTCAGTACAGTTGGCTCAGATCCTAAACGTTAGGGTTTTTCACTTTATAGCAAATAACATTCCCATATTCATGCATCAAAACCGTTTCCATAATCCACGCATCTCTTCCAAATATGTCCCTGCTTCAGCAAAATCTTAACCATCACAATGCATGCATGTCATTGTTTCCATTAACAGCAGCCAGGTTTTTATCCTGATAATAACAAGCTAGCCATAATTCGCATTATAAAGTGTATATTAACTGCTGCTTCTTCTTCAAGAACCAAATTAAAGAAGACTTCTTGCTCACTTGTCATTGTTGAATGAGATACGTCAATAATCGGAGTACCTTAATGAACTTCAAACTCTTCAAGTAATGAACCTGCTACCTTTTCTTGTACCCATAAACCGAATGCAGTGTCTGTTTTATAGAACTAAGGTTTTGTGAATAAAACCCTAATATTCACCAAAAATCATCTTGTACCAAAAGAACCAAAAACACGACACTAAAAACCTTATGATCCTAGATCAAGAGCCACGAGGCTCTGATAGCAATTGTGGAGTCTGTTATGACCCCTTAGATCGTTATTAAGACTCATCTAGGATATAATAACAATGATTGATAAATTGCACAGCGGAAAAATAAACATGAATCAAAGTTATTTTCAAGGTTTTTCTTTATTCATACGTTTCCCTCTTTCCCCAAACACAAATCTTGGGGATTACAAGTACACTGAACTAATAACTAATGGGGTTACACACACACAACCCTTTACTATTCGACTCTCATCAGTCGACTTGGCTATATAATATCTAGACTCTCATTGGGTGCGCTCTAAGTTTTTCATATGCTTAAATACTATGTCTTTGATTATTTTTCTTTATATAAGAAGAGATCATGACTTACAAAGGAAGTAAATCTGTAGATAAGGAAACAATTTAAACTAATTAAATACTTTCCTAATCATTATCTTGTAGAATATTTGATAAAATCTGTTGATCCCAATCCTAGATCGATTCTTTACCTTGTAAAGAGTATGTTACCTTGGATAAATCCAAAATAACAATAGTAGAAACTTTGTGTATATATCAAGAGTATGCGAATCTGACTCCTTTAATACTCTAGAGTATCTGAATCATTGGAACAGTACCAAAAACAAAGAACAATGAATAAGAACCAAATGCTTCAATATTATTAAATCAATGTTACGCTTACTCTTGCTTAGTACTAGGATTACAACCTTGAAGCTATACGTTCCTTTTTTAAGATGTATATCTCTCTCTTAAGTATATATAAAACCTTAACCTAGGATCTCCTTTTATACACCACAAGGATTCCTTTACAAGATAACTACCGAACTTTTAAGATCAACTTACAATTATTAATCATATACAAATCTTCCCTAAAATATTAAAAGTATACATTCCCATATTTATCTCTCTTTTGCATCCTTATCTGATAAGTCAGCAGCATTAACCATCAGCGAGTATTACTTTTCTATGCGCTAGCAGTATTACTAAACACTGACAGTACTAAGTTGTACTGACATGTTACTAACTCTTTAGTACTGTTAGTATACCTTGGCAGTATTACTCTTGATGAAGAGTTTATTCCCAAAAATGCCTCCCTATAACTATGTGATTTATCTTTAAATCCCAAGTTTCTTCAGGGATTAGTCTTGTATTAATCTTCTGATGATGATTCTTTTCTTCAACACTCTTCTACTTCTGAATCTTTTGATCTGATGAAACTTTAGTAGTTAATGCATTGTGTACTTTCATGATCAACCTCCAATTGCTTAATTCAACTTCTATTAAATCAATTTCTTGACTTAAGAGGATACATTCTATTTGTATGCATATGTATGGAAATTCCATTTTGCATCAGCTGAATATGTTGAACTCCACAGAAATACGTAAACTCCAACTTATAAGATTATACTCATTCTGATTCATCAAATTTCAATCTCTCATCAGGCTCAAAAAGTGTATGCAAGTCTCCCCACAACATTAAATCATATCCTTCTGGTTTTGAGGAACTATACCTTTCTTTGACAAGCCTGTATAACTCCATTATATATTGTCAAAATCTTATAACATCTCACTTATAATCTTGTAGTTCTTTGAGCTTCCATCTCCTCTGATAATTTTGTAGTACATGAAGTTTTCTAACAAAGTGTAAGTCTTCCAATCCACAATTAGATACTTTGTAGAAAGAAAAATCAACATCGACAGCAACTTCTTCTCTTGGAACTATGTCTAAATATCCTTTGAGATCTTCCTTCTCATCATCTAGTTCCACCTTTTATCTCTTTGTAGTACTTCTTGTCCTTTTTCTTGGAAGAGATTTCTTCATCTATCCTATAGTATCTTTCTCAACTTGTTCTTTTTCAATCTGTTGAAACTCAGCAGGCTTTTTTTCCTTTTCAATATCCAAATCATAGTCACAAAGTTTTGATTGTTAATTCCTCATACCTTTTAAAAATGCTAATCTCAGCAATAGCTCATTCCTTTTAAGGTTATTCATCTTGTAATTACTTTGATTCTTCAAGTAGACAATCATGTTCTTCCTTGCTTGAGCTTCTGACTTTGGTTTATTCTTTAAATCCTAGTACTTTTGAACTGAAGGATCATTCCAATCATTATCCTTAGTTATCTTAGGTTCAGTAGTAACTCTTTCTTCATCCACTGCTAAAGGCTGTCTTGCTATCTCTTCATCTCTTGCTACTTGTGCTCTTTCCTCTTCATCAACTTGTTCTTGCAATCTGATAGCTTCTTCTAAACTTAGTCTTTCTTGTTCCAATAACTTCTTGGACTTTTTCACAGGCTCTGTTTCAGTCATGATTGCGTTTCCTTTATCCTTCCTTGTCCTTTTCTCTTCACTCCTTCTTCTATAAGTAACAGTTCTTCTTGCCACACGTATAATATTATAACCTCTGCCGTGTACTAACCACTGCAACTCGCATAGCAGTACCTTTTTGTTGCTCAAAGCAGTACTAACTTCAGTAATTCCTATTTCTCCTGCTTCTGACGTGAATGGCTTTAGTGGGAGTCACTTCTTGAATAATAGGTTCAATTTCAGTGCTTGCTTTATCTTGAACCTCTGCATTAGATAATTTCATCCCCTGTTTGGAAGAATCATCTTCAACATCTTCATCATCTTCAGAAAGGACAACCCGAGCTCTTTTCCTTGCTGTCCCAGCCTTGACTTTAGTCTCTAATTTATTTACCCTTAGAATGAGCTTAGTGACAGCAGCACTGTAAGTTAGCTTGGTCTTCTTCAAATCATCCTCCAAGACTCTAATTCTCTCAGATAGTTTGGTAACCAAAGTCGTCAATTCATTTAGTTTCAAGCTACCCTCAGCACTTTCGTGTGAGTAAACAACATGGAGAGGTGATTCATTAGGTGTAGGAACATGGTACTCTGCATTAAGTGAAGGTTGAGGTTCAATGGTAGGTTCAGTGGAAGGTTCAGATGATAGTGAAGGTGATGATGTAATCCTTGATGGTGTAGGTGAAGATTCAGGTATAGGTGAAGTAATCATACTAGGAAATAACCCAATTTCTTCCCTTGTATATCCTTTGGTATCCCTCCTCATGTTGCTAAAGAACTTGGTATTTAGAGAGGGTACATGATATGTGCTGAAATGTGTCTTAAGCTGTTTCTTCTGCACATCTAGGCAAATTTGAATAAACCTAGGATACATTAAAAACTTATGGGGGCTTGAAATATTAGATACCATATGCTCAAAAATTAACCTAGAAAAGTTATATCTCCTATTGGTAGCTAAACAGATAACAGCAGTTGCAATGTTACTACTAAACTGCTCCCAAGCAGTCTTCTTTGGGCTAAGACAATGAAGAATAATGTGGATAAGAAACCTCCATTGAGGTGAAAAAGCACCCTTTTTAAAAGTTAACTTATCTGAATCTGTGTGATATCCCATGAGTGTCAACTGCTCAAAAAACTCTGAGTTAGGTATAGAAGTAATACCATCATGATCATCCAACTTGAGATGTCTTCTTAAAGAGGCTTCAGTGATAGTCTTGGATTGACCATCAATGTTAGCAGTGATTGATACCTCCCCTTCAGCGTCAGTAGAAGCTTCAGCAGTTCTCCAAAATTGTTTGATAAATGAGATATAGATTTTTGGCTTCTTAGTGAGAGCATAGCTGATATGACTTTGACTTAGAAAGTCAATAACTTGATGGAATCCCTCACTCCCTGTAGACGTTTTTAAAAACGCAGCCATATTGTGCTTATCACAAAATTCCAAACTTGCCATGAGTAAAAAGGTAATTAATTATATGGGATATGATCGTGTAGGAGAGTATGAAGGCTGGAGAAAGTTAATTGAGTTTATGTAAAGAAAACGTAGAGATATGGTTTGACTGACTTAAAGAAATTTGAGGTTATCGTGAGTGAATCATGCGAATATATAGAAATATCATGAAAGTCCAATTAGTCAAACCCTATATCATAGGTATTTGGCAGAAATATCTCAACGGCTCTATTTATTAATGAAAAATTCTGTTAGGACTCAAGCAATGCTAACGGTCATTCAGCAGTACCAAATTTAGTCTAGCAGTACTAAAATATAAGGTTGCAGTATTATAATTTTCCACTAAAAAGCAGTTGCAAATACTCCAAACGTGTGTATCATTCAAAAAAATTGGCTTCACACAATCTCTCTTTCTGGTTTTAAGCTCTACATTTTTATCTCTTAATTGCTTTTAGACTTACTTTGCACTCTGTGTTTTTCACACACATCGCCCTATATGTTTTTCAAGCTCACCAATATCTTGTATTTCTTTTGGCGCACAAATTCTTATCAAAGGCTTAGGTTTTGCAAACTACCAGCCATTGAACGGATTTGTGTGTGCTTTACCAATAGCCGTTTGCTTTGGAACTAGCCAATGCTTCATTGTAAAAACATGGTGCATAAATGACCATATAGTTTTGAGTAAACTATCAACGATCAACAGATTTTAGGAAGTCCTTTTACCAAATAGTCGTTGCTTTGGATAGTCAATTCTTGGTGTCTATTATGTCATGGTGAAACTGATGGAGCATTTGTTGTGTGTTTAAACTAAATCACTTTTAAGGAACAAACAAACATTTCCTCCCCATCAAATAAAGCTTCATTGATGTATCCAATCTTCAACATTCATTGCTTATTCCACACCCCACCAGAAAGAGTTAGCTCAAAACCAAAAAAATCTAACCATTTTTCTTGTTTAGCAGTATTAAATGTTACTAACAGGATTAACAGTGAGACATAGAAATAACTAGCAGTAATAACTATAGGTAACAGTTTTGGACAGTAACATATTTAAAATATAATTAGCGTACTATATTTTTTTGTTTTTTTTGTGCCTAACAGTATTATGTTTACAAAGAACTTAACTTGTAGTACGGAGACATTAAAAATTTTACAAAAACAAATCAAAAAGATATGGGCATTTGGGTTTAGCATTCCAATATTCGAGACAAGTAATTGAAATCTACCTGCATCAAAACCTTTTGTTAGAAGATCTGCGTACCATTATGTTCTCAGAGTCAATTCGCCATTTAATTAACTTTATTAGTTGTTTGGCAGTCTCTTATAAAATGATGCCTAATCTCTATATCTATTTTGTTTTTAGAATGTTGACTGATTTTCTTATTATGCAGATAGCTTACTAGTATTAGTCATATAATAACAGTATTTATAGAAATTGTACCATAGTCCGAGCAGTTGGTTTTGTATCAATGAACTGTCCAAGCAACTTGCAGCAGCCACATGAATTCAGCCTCGTTTAGAAGTGGCAACTACAGTGTGTTTCTTGCATTGCCACGAGATCAGCCTATTCCCAAAAACTGACAACATCAGTGGTTGAATTCCTTTCTTGTGTAGCTCCTGCATAAGTCACTGTCAGTGTTAGCAACTATGATTCCAATGGAGAACTACCTTAGAATACCATAGACCTAAAGATCGGTTGTTCCTTTTGATGGTTATCTAAAATTCTCTTGAAGTTATAAGTTGGGATATTCTTCTTGGAGAAACATGAACCTTTGCGAATACAGACTGCAAACATGATATGGCCTGGATGATGTAAGGTACATCAAAAGATCCTATCATAGATTATAAAGATGTTCATCAACTTCATTGAAGATTCCATCTTGAACCAAACGCTTTTCCAAATGTTGTTGGAGTAGAGCTGGACTTCAATATCTGTGTTGTTGTACTCATTCTCACTAATCTCATGGACATATTTTTCTTGACTGATAGAAATGCACTTTCTTTTTCTATTGGGACCGTAACCCTAAAAGAAGGTAAGTTCTCCCATTGGAAATCATTTGTAACTTATCACTTCATAGCTTAACGCGACTAGACGCGTCAAAACTCATCACATAACGCGATTTCTTTGTAGGATCTCAAAGAATAATGTCATCTCGAACATATATTTGCAACAAGCAAGATATGTCCCTTTTGTCTCTTGATGATATTAGCGCTTGGTCAATCTTTCCTCTTTGAAAACCATTGCACAAAAGATGAATTGGCACAAATGTGTTCATACCTTGCTCTAGGTGCTTGATGCAGTCCATATAATGCTTTCATACCTTATATACTTTTGCTGAGGAGGATGGTCAGGATCTTCAAAACCTGGAGGTTGACATACATATACCTCCTCTTCAATCTGACCATACAGGAAGGCACTTTTTACATCCATTTGGTAGACCATAAAACCCATATAAGAAGCATAAGCTAGGAACAGTCTGATGGCCTCAATTCTAGCCACAGGAGCAAAGACTTCATCATAGTCTATGCCCTCTTCTTGAGTATGTCCTTGAGCAACAAGTCTTGCTTTGTTTCTGATGACAATCCCCCTTTCATCTTTCTTGTTTCTGTATACCCACTTTGTACCAATTGCTCTATGACCTTTAGGTAAATCCACAAGAATCCAGACCTTTTGCAGTTTGAACTGAAGAAGTTCCTCCTGCATTGCTTCTACCCATGCTGGATCTCTAAGAGCTTGAGAAACTCTTTTTGGTTCTTCCTGAGAGAGGAAACAAACAAAAAGACATGTATGAAGATCCTGATGAGTCTTCCCTTCATAGATAGCACTAAGAAATCCTTTTTCAGAGTAAGAAGTTTTCATTCTTCTTGTTTGAACAGATGACTGCACATCACCAATCACATGCTCAATTGGGTGATCTTTGTGAATTCTTGTGTGAGGAGTGGTGGGGACTTCATAAGATGGTGGAATGTTCCCCAATTCAATTTCTTGATCCTCCACTTGTGTGTCTTCAGATGTAGGACTTGGTCCCACCAAGTCTTCAGGAGTAGCAGTATTAACTTCAGGGACAGCAGTACTAACTTCTCTACTACCAGTATTAACTTCTGGCCTGGCAGTATTAACTTGTTGACCAGCAGTACTATTATTCTGAAGACTGCTATCATCATGAGTCTTTCCTGAAACATCAATCTCATCATGTAACCCATTTTGATCTTGTACTTGAGCATCAGCAACAGATCTGGGTGAAGCATCATCAAAGTATGAAGCATCCTTCCAAATTGGCATGACAATACAATCTTGATTTGCTTGATCTTGTTGAGAAGATGTACTAGACTCAGAAACTCCTTGTATACCTGCAAAATCATTAGAAAAAGTCCCTGCAACCACTGGTACATAATTCATTGATTGGGTTAGAGAATCAAGATCAAACAGCCACTTTGGACCATTCTGTTTTCCTGAACTTTTCTGGTTCTAATGTTGTATACTCTAAAAGCTTTGCTACTTAAGGAATATCCAACAAAGAAACCTTCACTGATTTGACTTATAATCCAAGAAGAAGTGAGCTCTCCCATAGAACTCATCTGAAATCTACTCTTCATTAATAATTCCTCAAATTCATCACACCTAAGATCTCTTTGTAGAACCAAAAATAATATCATCCACATAAACTTGTACTAACATGATATCATTTTTGTCCTTCTTAATGAAAACAGTCTTGTCAATAGTTCCTCTTATGTATCCACTCTTCAACAAGAAAGTAGATAAAGTAGCATACCAGGCTCTAGGAGCATGGTGTAAACCATAGAGAGCTTTCACTAGTTTGTAGACCTTCTTAGGATACTTAGGATCTACAAAACCTAGAGGTTGAGACACATATAGGAGCAAAAACCATCTGATAGACTATGAATCCCATGTAAGAAGCAAAGGCTAAAAAGATCCTAATGGCTTCAATCCTAGCCACAGGAGCAAAAACCTCATCATAATCTATCCTTTCCTCTTACCTATGTCCCTGAGCAACCAACCTTGCCTTATTTCTAACCACAACACATCTTTCATCCTTTTTATTTCTGTAAACCCATTTTGCCCCAATTGCCTTCTTCCCATAAGGCAAATCTATGAGAATCCAAACTTTCTGAATCTTAAATTGCAGTAGTTCTTCCTGTATAGCATCAACCCAACTTTCATCTTCAAGTGCTTCTAATATCTTCTTGGGTTCATTTTGAGACAAGAAACAAGAAAATAAACAATGTTGGAAGTCCTTATGATTATTTCTTCTCTGCTTTTGAATATAACTTACAAAAGCATAGGCTCTAGAACTTTTGGTCACTTTGCTCCTTGTTTGAACTAATGAGTTTGGATCTCCATGAATTAGAGTTAAATGATGAATAGAGTTAATCTTTGATGTGGGAATAGGACTAACATTCACAAAAGTTTCTAAATTTATGAAGTCAACCACTGCACCCTCATCATCATAAGATGCATTGGTAAAAATACCATCAGTAGGATGGTCATACATATCCTCAAGAGCAGGTATTTCAGAATCATCTTGGTCCGTATCAATGAAGGATAGTCCACCATAAGGACTAGCAGTACTAACTGGTGTGCTAGCTGTATTAACTGTGTTAGTACTGCTAGCTTTAGCAGCTCCTGCTTGAAGAAGCAAATCCTTAGTATCTTTGGCAAACTCCTTTCTGAGAGCTTCAACTGCATCATTAGCATCCTGTTCATGTCTTTTAAGCCTTTTAAGCTCATCCAAAAAGACTTAATACTCCTTATCTACTGGCTTCTCATCTGACTTTAAATTAGGATTTTTTGTTGGGAAAATCAAGTCAATCGGTCAAAGTACTGCTAAGCAAAAGGTTAAAGTACTGCTAAGTAAAAAGTCAAGGTACTGCCAGTCAAAGATCGAGGTACTGCCGAGGATATAGGAACTATAAAGTTTAAACGGTTGTTTTAGCATTTATCTTGTAACAGTTATTAGTGATAAGTATCAATTAGTGTTTATGATATACAAGGACTGTACATCTACTAGAGGTTATCCTTATGTTTATAAAAGGATCTCTAGGAAGATATTAGAAGATACAACAAACATAGAAAACACGAGTTAAGATTTATTTTTAGTATTGTATTAGGGATCTGCAATTTAGGCAGATTCTAAAAGGTTTATAAAAGAAATCGTTTGAGAAACTATTGTGTGTTCTTCTTAAGTATTGCCAACTAGATTCCGCATAGTTGACAGTATATCAGTGTTTCATTAAGGAAGATCGATCCTACAAGTGGTATCAGAGCTTGTGAAGAGACTCTGATCTTGAAGAACTTTTAATCAATCGAAATCTTTCTAAACTCATAAAAGATGTCTGAAACAGAACCTATCCCTCCCACCTCATCCGTTACTGCACTTAGAATCCCTATAATCAAGAAAGGTGAATATGACCTATGGTCCATGAAGATGCGACAGTATATCGCTATCACTGATCACATACTATGGGACATAATCACCAATGGAAACCAAACCACAACTGATCCTGCATCTCCCTCAGTGTCTGCACCAAAGACTTCACTTGCTGCAAACGCAAGAAGAAACAATGAGAAAGCCCTTAATATACTGCTTTCTGCCATACCTGATAGACATCTTCTCAGTTTTCATGATGCTGTAGATGCAAGATCTTTATGGAAAGCCATAAAAGCAAGATTTGGAGGAAACGAAGCATCAAAGAAGATGCAAAAGAATCTGTTGAAACAACAATTTGAGACATTTACTATTGGATCTAGGGAAGAACTAGATTCAGCATACGAAAGGTTTCAGCATATTCTTAGCATGCTTGAATTACATGATGCTACGGTGTCCATTGAAGATGCAAATTTGAAGTTTCTAAGAAGCCTACCATCTGTGTGGCATGTAGTGGCTACCATGATTCGGGGACAACCTGGATTAGACGAGTTAGACTTTGATGATCTCTACAACAACTTAAAGGTGTATGAGCATGAATTGAAGGGTGTCTCAAATTCAAACTAACACATATCCTAGAAACCCAATATACCTATAAGGTTCAAAAACCCGTTTACCTCGTTTTAAGCACGCATTCTAATCCCAAAATAACCACACGAATTGCCGAGTTAGAAGGACTGCATGAAGATGAGTTTACAAATCATTAGTCGTATCATTAACTTGGTCAATGTACAAGAAAACAAAGCCTAGAAAACCTTAAGGAATCCAGAAAACCCTAATTATGCCACTAATTGTAACTTTGACCCGTTTTTCTCAATTTCAACCCCTTATACCACTTAAACCAAAAGACCACAATTCATTGATAATACTTAATAAGCCCTAGGATTTGTATTTCACATTCGTAATCAAGAATATGCAAAATATAAGCCAAGAAATGTCAAGAAAACCCTAACGGCCTAGTTGAACACCCGTAATCCCATATCTTCAATTCTAACCATTTTAACCCAAACAAATTGCTAATCTAGCAAATTACTTTAAACCCCAGACCATAACAACCTATTTCATCCATACCTTAATCCATTTATAACCTAATGTACCTTGTTTAAACCTTTGAAAGAACCCTACGAACCCAAATAATCCCGGTTTGCTTCTATGACCATTTTAACCCCTCTAAATTGCTACCATGTGCAAATGACCACCCAAGAACTCTTCTAGAAACCTTGGATCAGCTTACACCTTCTTTAACAATCCCATGGTCAACAGTTGAAGCCACCAACCTCTTTTTGTGTTTATGGCAAGCCGCGGCTTACAATGGTGTTTGACCATGTTCCTAGTCTATTTACTACCTAACAAACACATCCTATATCCCTCTAGTCACCCTATAGCTCTCATATGATGTTATTTGTAACTACTAGATCTCTAAGCTCCCTTGGTCCCTATGTTTTGAAAATACAAAAAAAAAAATAAATAGGAGCCATAACACTTCCTTTTTCTTACATCCCCACTTCCTCCTCTATAACCCTTCATAGTAGCAACTCCTTGCTCAATATGAATTCTAATAGATCTTAAGAAGGCTCAAGTACAAGAAGGAAGCAAAAGAAACCAAGAAACGAAGCCTGGGAGTCATTACTCTAGCCGTACGAAGTCGAAAGTCCCGATTCTGACCCGTTTCCACCATTTTTGCTCCTTGAAGCTCAAACCCAGGTTTTGAATGTTCTACTTCTGATCTTACACTCTTATAATGTTCATATGATCCTAAATATAGTCTTGTTAAAGTTTCATAACCCAATTCATGCTCAATTTCCATTTAGATTCAAAACCGTTACACCCGAAACCTAAATTTCGCTTTTTCCCTAAAACTAAATTTTATAAGTTAACTAATGTTTATAACACTATCCTAACTGCTTAACAAATGGTAATATAACCACTTTTAATTGATTATGAAGTAATTTGAACTTAAAACCCAGCTTTACATTTTGAAAACCCTATTTGACCCGATTTAAACTTACTAGCATAAGAATCGTTATTTTTTAACTTGTGTTTGCTAAATCTTCATATTTTAGTTTATTATAACTTTAAAATGTCTAATGAAATGTTAAAATAAGCTTGCATGGCAATTAGCCATGTTTTTGTAATTATAAACATGCAAGAAATATATATCGTAACTTCAAAAACTTATAATAAAGGGCTGAAATATGTCATTTTATCAAAGTAATACCAATAGGGTCTTTTAATGTCCACTTTTCAAAGTCCAAGTTTACTTGGTATATCTATCAAAGTTTGAAGAGGACCAAAGTCGTAAAAGTGCAAACTCCAAGGGCCTAATTGCAATTTTCCAAACCTCAGGGTCTAAAATGTAACATTTTGAAAAAGTATAAAATCATGTTTAAAACCTTACAAGACATAACTTTAATTAACGCTTCTCGTGCTTAACATTTCCAGATATTGATCAAAACGCTTAAAACTGATTATATCATATCACAATACTAGGGAGCTTCATATTAAGAGGTTTCATCTTGGTATTACGTTCTGACTGAGTTGTTGGGTTTACGATTTAAAGTGCCCTAGCTCCTCAAACGTTTACTGAATGACTTCTGAATTATGATGGCCCGAACAGTGATACAATAATTCCAAACTCCTCAATCAAATTCATAACTCTTAAACCAAAGTTCTAAAGTACAATCTTCCTAAGACTTGACATATTCTACTCAGGTTGTGTGACGTGGCTGTTTACTATCATTTGCTATATCAACCTTCCCTGTTAAGATTGTGATAAGGTCGTCAGCTTTCATTTTGGAATATTTATTACATCTACATATCAGGTGAGTTCATAGCCTCGCTTTTCAATCTCTTTAATGTTTTCAAAAACCCGCGAGGGGGATACATGCTTGTTACAAACTCTTTTACATACTCATTTATCTTATAACAATGTGATTACTTTTCAAAGACTTAATGAATTCATAATCTCACATATCTTATAAACCCGTGACACCTACTATAAAATCATGAATGCAAGTGTTATGCTAAACTATATGCTATCCTGATATATTATTGCCTAGGTACATGGAAATATCTATTTGGGTAATATCTCCCAATATCTCTTTAATATCTCTTTGGGTAGTATCTCCCAATATTTATTTGGGTAATATCTCCCAATATCTCTTATATATCTCTTTGGGTAATATCTCCTAATATCTCTTTGGGTAATATCTCCCAATATCTCTTTAATATCTCTTTGGGTAATATCTCCCAATATCTCTTTAATATCTCTTATGTGATTCATGAGTTTAGGGTAATAATACTGTTCTCCATGATAATACTGTTCTCCATGATAATAATGTTCTCCATGATAATTATCCCTGCAATACCAGTATTTACACTATAACTTGTATTCAACTATTACATTTCAAACCTATGAATTTCACTCAACCTTTGTGTTGACTTTTTAGCATGTTTATCTCAGGTAATTGAGCAAGTTTACGGGTAACAGAGTGGCATGGACTTGAAGATGGCTGAACTGTTATCATTCAAACATGATGTTTTAGATTTTGGGACCTGCATTTTGTAAAAACTCTGAATATGATGAATGATAACTAAATTTTTCCAACAACGTCTCTTTTAAGTCATTTTCTATGATTATGATTGTTGTATCCATGAAGTAATACCCCAGATTAGCTTCCACTGCTATATTGTAAAAATGGGGGTGTTACAGATTGGTATCAGCGCCATGGTTATAGAGAACAAGGTCAAAACCTTAACTATAACCACATTTCATTTTTTAGCCATCAAAGTCCTCCGTGCCACTACATTCCGGAACAAGTATGTAAATATACATATCTATTATACTATTACATAAATAACTTATGTTATTTACAAACTAGGTTGTTAATAGAATGATGTCTTCTCCAGCACGTTACTTCCATAATAGATGATGCCTTCTTTCCTCTATGAATATTCTTAATTATACTTCGGTCTCATCGGATTATTTCCCAGCTTCATCAGGAAGCAGTTCTTTTAACTCTTCAGAAAACTCTACAGATAATATGATCCCACCAATATTCTCATCTCTCTACAATAATCCTTATTTGAAGGACGTACAAGCATTTTATGCTAAGGACAACACCTATTATCATCACCTGATCCAAATAACTTCACCAGCTCTTTTGACCTCCATCTCTGATATTACCACCATCACTACTATTTGATCCCCGATATTTCTTTGTTCCTGAAGAACTATTACCACCTAAGAAGCGAATCTGTTCCTCATCTTCTTCCTCAACTACGTTATCTAATTCATCCTGGAATCAAACCTGTGATTTGGTATCACCATCTTCCTTAGTTTATACTCCTACCCCACCTCAGATATTTGAAATAGGAAAATGTTCAATTAAGATGCATCTGAAACATCATGAGAGGAACAAATCGAAGATAATTTTGATTACTTATAGAACTCTATCTTCACCACATTGAGAAAAATGAAGGAAGGACTATTGCTAGAATATCCATGACGAAGGATATGAAACAACTAAAATCGGAACTCAAGAAAATCCGTACTCAGATCATCAAACTTCAAAAGAAGCGGTTAGGGCAAAAGGATAAGATTGCCTTTGCTCACTACAGAATTTCTGATCTTGAACGAATCATTGAGAAAATCCAAGCTCGTCACCAAACAAATCAGGAAGATCTTTAGGATGTCATCTACCAGCTCAAAATCATCAACTCTTAAACTAGTTATAACTTTATCCTAAGCCACGGGATGTGTGGTATAAATAAAAACGCTTGTCAAATCTTGACTATGTACAGTAAGAAGGCAAGTTATTTATAAAGGCAATCCCGTTTCGTACCTTATTGTTTCCAACTTATCTCTCTCTTCCATCATCATCTCCATTATTTGTATCATTATCTCCGTCTTCATGAATCATACCATAACCTCTAAGTGCTTTAGCATCGCATTCTCTTACTTTTTAAAAAACTTATGATGTCATTCTTATTACATGTTATCTTTTGTTGATAGAATGCCTCCCAAAGGGACGTCAACATCCGAAACACCAGCCATAACTTTGGATACCATCCGGCAACTGACTGCTAATTTTACTGCAGCCTTGGAAGCACAGACTGCTGCCATGGCAAGTGCAGTAATCTTACTGAACTCCCTGCAGTGAAAACGGGAACTACAAAGAGTTTAACACTAACAACCTATCTACTATAATGTGTATGAGGAGCAGTAGGCCTTATTTCTGGTTTGAATGAACGAATCAGTATTCTCTCGGGAAGCAGATGTTCAGAGGAAAATAAAGTAACATTAGCAACTGGTACTTAAACTGACGATGCCTTATCAACGGTGGAATGCATATGCCCAACCTAATGGAAATAAGAGCAATGCTATCGAACACTGGACTGTAGTTAAAAAGCTTCTGACAAACAGACATTGTCCCCGACTGAGATCAAAGAAAATGGAAGAGGAACATTACAATCTTAGTGTAACAGGGAAATGATCTTAAACCCTATGTTAGAAGATTCCAAGAATTAACCACCTTGTGATCCAAACATGGTACCAAACAATGAGAAACACCGGAAGCTTTTATCGGAGGTCTACCTTCAGAAGCATTGAAGGAAACGTTACTAGCCACGAAACCTCAAACTTTGGAGGAACCATCAACATATCCCAGATGTAATGGATCAGATAATAAAACCATTCTGTTCAAGAAACAATGATCATAAAAAAAATTATGAAGATAAAAGAAACACCATCCCGACAACAACAACTACCCCAAATACCCAACAGTATTTATAATAACCACACTCAACAATCGCAAAAATTACAACTACAAAAATAACCACAACAATCACCAACCGTAAATGATGATTCCACCACCAGTATAATAGAAGACAAGAAACCTGTATTAGGGACTTATCCCTCCCCAAAGATACCATGGAAAACCTTCCTTTTTGTACAAAAAGCACCCTGCATCAAACATGAGATTGGCACATGTCAAGTGTCAAACTTGCAACTCCAGAGAACAAAAATCCAACCGCTGAAAACAACTCTTAAGGATATTCAACTCTCATTAGAATCTTCTTCAATTCTAAAAACCCAATCGTTCAATCTCATCGTCTGTTACTTTTATTCTACTACATGATACTTAGCATAAAGTATCAATCTTTTTTTTTTTACGTTAATTATCGTCAGTAAAGTTATCCATGAAATAATAAAGTGATGATTCCGTTACATCTTGTTATCTGATGATATCAAAACTCGACATCGTTTGTCAAATTCTAATATTTCTATTATGTATTCAAATCTAAACCCCCTCCTAAAACCTTTTGCAACATAAAATTTTCAACCTCGATTATATGGGCTTCAATATAATCAACATCTGAATATTTATTAATAATTCATTTCTACACATTACCATATTGTGTAAATATTATGCTTAGGTAAGGACGATTTATGATCATGCTTATTGAAATAATAGGTCACTTTTTCATTTTCATAAGGAAATTATAATCCCTGCAAAACTATGAATTTATAAATTCTCAGTTACAAGGAGTTGGACGCTTCTTTTTGTAAGTGACTAATTATAAATAAGTAGGCTTAAGTATATAACATACGTACAAACAAGTCGTTTGTACAAACAATCCCTTAATCATTATCATTATTACCTTCATTTTCATTATTACCTTCATTATCTGTTCATTTCAAAAATCTGTATCTCACATGATTAGAAACACTCTCAAATTCATAATCATTCCTTAACATCACTCATCTCTGTATTCTAAAAAATTTATATATTCTATAATGTAATAACAAGGAAACACACAAGAATCTATGCAATATCAAATGATTTCAATACCACTAGGTATGAAAATTTTGATAAAGACTTATGATAGTATTCTTATTTGATGTTGACTTTTAAAGGTTAATGAATAACGATTCCTTACGATCTGAGTAGCACAACGTATTCCATCCACCCAGATTCTACCAGAATCTAGAGAAATTCTATTGACTGTCACCAAGAGGTATGATCTTGAAAATAAGTAGACGTGTGAAAGGAGGTAATTATAATTATGGTGTACAACATAATTATAAATGCATCACACACGTGAACTTGTGACCTTGATTAACATAAATTCATACCCATTACCTATCTCTAAACAATACCACTATAACTTACAATTAAATCTCGGGACGAGATTTTTGTAAGGGGTGGAGACTATAACAACCTAAGAATTTTCATCAAATGCAAAACTTATTTTACTATTATCACAATTATACGGGGAGATTTTTCGCTTTTCAATCTCCTTAATGTTTTCAAACTCTTTAATGTTTTCAAAACTCTTAAGATTTTTGTAATGGAATATTTATTACCTCTACATATCAGTGAGTTCATAGCCTCGCTTTTCAATCTCCTTAATGTTTTCAAAAACCCGCGAGGGGGATACATGCTTGTTACAAACTCTTTTAAATACTCATTTATCTTATAACAATGTGATTACTTTTCAAAGACTTAATGAATTCATAATCTCACATATCTTATACACCCATGACACCTACTATAAAATCATGAATACAAGTGTTATGCTAAACTATATGCTATCCTGATATATTATTGCCTAGGTACATGGAAATATCTATTTGGGTAATATCTCCCAATATCTCTTTAATATCTCTTTGGGTAGTATCTCCCAATATTTATTTGGGTAGCATCTCCCAATATCTCTTATATATCTCTTTGGGTAATATCTCCCAATATCTCTTTGGGTAATATCTCCTAATATCTCTTTAATATCTCTTTGGGTAACATCTCCCAATATCTCTTTAATATATCTTATGAGATTTATGAGTTTAGGGTAATAATATTGTTCTCCATGATAATACTGTTCTCCATGATAATAATTTACACTATAACTTGTATTCAACTATTTCATTTCAAACCTATGAATTTCACTCAACCTTTGTGTTGACTTTTTAGCATGTTTATCTTAGGTAATTGAACAAGTTGCGGTACGGAGTGGCATGGACTTGAAGGTGGCTGAACTGTTATCATTCAAACATGAAGTTTTAGATTTTGGGACCTGCATTTTGTAAAAACTCTGATTATAATGAATGATAACTAAATTTTTCCAACAACATCTCTTTTAAAGTTGTTTCTATGATTATTATTGTTGTATCCATGAAGTAATACCCCAGATTATCTTTCGCTGCTATATTGTAAAAATGGGGGTGTTACATATACCCTAAAAGCCTTGCTATTTAGAGAATACCATACTAAAAACCCTTCATTAGATTTCCCATCAAACTTGACCAGGTGGTCAATGGTATTCAAGATGGTCACATGACACCCAAAAGGTCTTATATAGCTTAGGATTGGTATTTTACCAGTTATAAGCTCATAAGGAGTCTTATTATGAGGTTTGGTTACTAATACCCTATTAAGGACATAACAAGCAGTACTAACTGCTTCAGCCCAAAAAGTGTTAGGTAAAAATGAATGTGCTAGCATTGTTCTAGCAGCCTCAATTAGGGTCTTGTTTTTCCTCTTAGCAACTCTATTTTGTTATGGAGTTCTAGCATTACTATATTCCCTCTTAATCCCTTTTGACACACAAAATTCAATGATGTCCCTATTTTTGAATTATGTTCCATTATCACATCTAACAGTTTTAACCTTTTTGTTTAATTGGTTTTCAATTTGTCTTATAAAGTCCTTAAGGATTCCACTAGTGTCATCCTTAGTTTTTAAGAAGAACACCTAACTAAACCTGCTAAAGTCATCAGTGATAACAAGGCAATAAGTTTTATGGTTTATACTCCTTATAGATGTAGGTCCAAATAAGTCCATATGTAAAAGTTGTAAGGGCTGACAAATAAAGCTCACTGATTTAGCCTTACAGGAGGCCTTGTGTTGCTTTCCCTTCTGACAAGCAACACAAGTGTGGTCATTTTGAAAGATCTTGGAAGGTAAACCTCTAACAAGGTTTCCCTTCACAAGTTTGTTTAAGTTTTTGAAGTTAACATGACCCAACCTCCTATGCCATTTGTTAGATTCATTAACACTGGCCTTTGCAATCAAACAAGCTAAACCTCCAGAAGGAACAATGTTCTCCAGGTTGAAACTATACATATTGTTTTGTCTAGGGACTTTAAGTAATACTTGATTTTCATCAAGTAACTTAAAGTCAGGAGACAACACAAGACATTCAGTGTCTGTGAAGAGAACCTTGTTCTTCTTGTCACAAATCTGTTACACAGAAAAAAGATTGAAATGATGTAGTTCTTTCACAAAGCACACATCCTCAAAATCTAACTTTCCTGTTTTTATTTTATCTTTACCAGTTATGTAACCTTTATTACCTCTAAAAACAACAAGGCCACCATTATAGTCTTGATATTCAGCAAGGTAGGCCTTGTTTCTAGTCATGTGCCTAGAACATCCACTATCAACAATCTCTTTGTTCTTTAAAGCTCCTTGTGGATAATCCTGCACATTAAGTAAAAGAGATTAGATTCTCTTAGGGACCCAAGCCATTTTGGGCTTGGGTCTGCTTAGTGGATCTTTGAAAGTAACACAATTTCTAGTATTTGATCCACCATTGTATTTGGAGACTTTGTTCCAACCATGTCTTTTGGGTCTCCAACTACAACCTGCTGAGGGCTTAACAGCAGTTTCCCATTTTCCCCCAACAGCACTAACTGATTTTACCTCAGCAGTATTAACCTTTTGATTAGAAAAATTTGTTCTTGATGCTGTTGTTCTATTAAATGTCCTTCTAAAAGGTGAATGAGTTTTATGAAAAACAGTTTTTGGTCTAACTTCATTCACAATAGGTTTAACAGTACTAATTTTCCTGGCAGCATTAGTTAGTACTGCCTGACTGTTAAACTTATGTCTAGCAGTACTAACATTGTTAGTACCGCTAGCTCTAGCAGTATTAACTGGAATTTTGCCAGTTCTAGTTAGTACTGCTGTAGGAACAAATTGGTTCTTATGATTCACTCTTTGCACATTGTTCCAAACTGGTTTATTCTCCCTTTGAACATTACCCTTACCCTTCTGTTTGTTTAGTTCAACCTGTTTAGCCATCCTTTTCTCATGAAAATCACAATCTCTGATAAGATGACTAAGACTTCCACATACAAAACATGCTTTTGTAGTAAACCCATATCCCAAACCTAATGTTTTAGACATTAAACCACTACAATCCTTTTTGTCAGGTTTAGGACTCTTACTACATGTGTTTTGTTGTTTAACAGTTTGCCTAGGAGTTTTTACATGCTTAATAGTATTAGAAAAACTAGGTGTTTCCTGTTCTTTTGAGGGTAGAGACACATGTTCATCATCACTATCTGATTCATACTTCTCAATGATAGGAGCACCAGTCCAAACTTTAGGTTGACTTACTACTGTGGGTTCATTGACAACTGTTTCAGGCATATATTCATGTGTTTCTTTACTAGAATTTGATTCACAAGAAGTAAAGTCACTGCTTCTAGCATCAGATTCACTAGGTTTAGATTGCTTTGGACCATATGTAAATTGTGAGTCATCTATTTCTTTATCAGGTCCAGAAGGGATGTAGATCCCTGTCATTAGAGGGGGAACTGCATGCATCCCCTATGCATATCTATTATTCACAGGACTATCTTCTATATCACTAGACCTACATTTAAACAAACTTCCAAAAACTTCATTTTCATAACTTAACACACCTTTATTCATTTGATCTCCATACCCAAGCCCAGCTTTATCCCTAGCACTCATTTGACTATTTAGCAGAATATTAAGACTTTTTGAAGAGTTGTGCCATTTTTCTACTTTAGCTTTTAATTCTTCTTTTTCTTTTTCAGCTTCTGCCAATAGTTTCTTATGGTATGTAAGCACATCAGTTTTATCATCTAAATCAATCTTCATAAACCTAATTTTTTCTTCATACCAAAGTTGATTTTGTTGATGAGCAACTAATTGTGCTTCTACTTTCTTTAAAGCTTGAGTATATGCTTGTATTTCTATACTGGCATCACCAAGTTGTTCCCTTTGTTCATCATATAATTTTTTAATTTTAGCATAGGATTCTTTATACTCTTTTGAACAAAAAGTTCCCTCTGTGTCTGAGCCTGAACTGCTGTAAGCCATGAAAGCATAGTTGTCTTGCTCATCTTCTAAATGACTGGTCCAGTCCACACCATCTACATCAAGAGTTACCAAAGCTTTTGTTTCCTCTTGCTTTCCAGGTCTTGTTTCATTTTCTTTAGCTTTATACCCAGAGTTCCAAGCATCTCTTTTCCTACTTTCTTGATTCCCCTTGGATCTGCATTCTTTGGCAAAGTGTCCTTTCTTATGACAGTTGTAGCATTCAAGTTTGGATTTGTCAAATCCTACTGGTTCCTTTGCATCAAAATGCAGCCTTCTCCCTGTCTTTTTATAGAACTTCTTAATTCTCATAGAGATCATGGCCACCTGCCATTTTAAGTCCATTTCTTCTAGATCAAATTCATCAAGCTGTTCCAAATCCTCATGATCCAGTTGTGGACCACTGGATTGATTGGCGAAGAAGGAGAATATTAGATCATCAGCATATGAAGAAGAGCCTTCCCTTTGGGGTTTATGACCAGAAGAGCTAGAAGCACCATAAGCAGTACTAACTTCATTAGTACTGCTAGTGTTCTCAGAAACAAATGCCACATTCTGCGTGCTAGAGGATGATGCAGTAGAGCCTTTAACATCTGACTCAAAGACTCTAAGGTTATTATACAGATCATCAAAACTGAGAGTATCAATTCCTGGTTTGGTCCTCATGATTAAGGAAACTTGAGACCAGGCAGAAGGTAGAGATCTGAGGAACTTTTGATTAGCATCTTCAGTAGTGACTCCAGCACCATGTATCTCTAATTGACTCAGTAGACTCTGGAATCTGTCATAGCCTTTATGCAGCCCTTCTGAGTTTGATACTGAGAAGCCTTCAAACTGTTGCTTCAAGATATACTTCTGCATTTTCTTTGATTCATCATTGCCACCAAATCTAGATTTGATGGCTTCCCACATCTCCTTTGCATCTGTCATCTTGTGAAACTTTGCTAGGTGATCTTCTGGTAAATCCATGAGCAAGGTGGTCCTTGATTTTCTCTCTCTTTCCCTAGCCAAGATTTCTTCAGCAGTCTTGGGGGGGCAACACCTTTATTACCCCATGTGTATGTGTAGAGACACTTACAGGACCATTACCCTTTTGAATGACTTCCCATATAAGGTAGTCTGTATGTGCCAAGTAATGCTCCATCTTCATAGCCCAAATGTCATATTCTCCCTTTTTAAGAAGTGGGAGTTTGATGGTTCAGACAGTGTGAGGGGCTTGTTGTGTTTGTGTTTGTGGTGGTGGTGGTGGTGGAACATCATCATCTGATCTAGCCATTGAATAGATTTGTAAGGTAGAGATTTATAACTGGTGGTTTTTGGTTCTTCTTACTCAGAGTTTCTCTACAAGCTTTGATACCACTTGTAGATCCCAATCAATATAGATCTTTCTAGCCTGTTAAGGGTTGTAGCCAATATGGATAGTTCCACACTAACTACAGGAGAAACAATGACTATGAACAATTATAAGTTATGCGAAATCTAACTTATATTGCTAAAAAGAACAATGAATAAAACTAAACTTTGATTTATATTAATCTGCTAAAAGATTACAGATTACTAACTATGAAAAATTGAGAGATCTATATTCTCTAATGCCGTAGGGTTCCTTTTATACACCAAGGATAAACCCTAACCGACTTACAAAACGCGTAAAAGATAATGCATATCTTTTCCTATAATAACTCATGCATATCTTATAAACGGTACTAATTATTTTGTACTGGCGGTACAAACTGATACTAACTAATACTAACAGTACAAACTATAACTGTCGGTAACTAAGTTAGGAAAACATAATTCTCAACATAATGTTTTTTATTATAATGTAATGTTTTTTTATTATAATGTAATGTTTTTTTATCATTTATGTAATGTTTTTTATTATCATGTAATGTTTTTTATTATTTTTATGTAATGGTTTTTATTTTTAATGAAATTTAAATGTGTTAGTTAAAAAAATTAAAGTGGGTATTGAAAAAGAAAAAAAAAATCAAATTTTGAAAAGTATGCGTTATTGTTTTTTTTTTTGGGGGGGGGGGGGGGCAAAGTGATTTTTTTTATAAACTTGGGCGTTGTGGCGTGGTGGCGTTAACACGGCCACCAACACCGTTGCATTTTTTGACGAATCGGTGTCATAACGCCGGGAACGGCGTTGAAATCACCCCCACGGCGTTATGATACCGAGCCCTCTAGCAAAGAAAAAAGAATCCACACTATTTCATTTTACGTCAAATTTTGCTTTTTCTTTATTGTAACTTTGCTATTTAATTTTGATAAGGGCAAATCGCATAAAAAGGTACTCATCTTAGGGTCAATGTCAATTAAAGGTACTTATCTTTTTTTTCTTCTTAATTTAAGGTATCGATCTTTTTTTTTTTGCAACGTTAGACAATTAACAGGTTTTTCGGTTACATTTCTAACGATCGTTATTTTATTATTGCATCGTTAGTCCTTTATATGATTTTGTTAAAAAAATATTTTCTACTTATTTTTAAAACTTAATACACGTTTTATACACACATTTTTTACACGTTTTTATACAGCCTTTTTTACACGTTTTTATATATAGTTTTATATATGTTTTTATACACACATTTTTATGCACGTTTTATACACACATTTCTATACACGTTTTTTTACATGCTTTTATCTACGATTTTATACATACATTTTTATACACGTTTTTACAGATACATTTTTATGCACTTTTTTTTAAAACGTGGATAAAATTGTTTGTAAAAACGTGTATAAAAATATGTGTATAAAAATGTGTGTATAAAACATGTTCCCCCCATAAAATATGTATAAAATGTGTATAAAACGTAGATAAAATCATGTAGAAAAAACGTGGAATAAAAATGTGTAAAATATGTGTGTATAAAAACGTGTAAAACATGTGTGTATAAAACGTGTGTAAGTTTTAAAAATATGTAGATTTTTTTTTAACAAAATATATAAAGGACTAACGATGCAATAATAAAATAACGATCGTTAGAAATTTAACCGAAAAACCTGTTAATTGTCTAACGTTGCAAAAAAAAAAAAATCGATACCTTAAATTAAGAAGAAAAAAGATAAGTATCTTTAATTGACATTGAACCTAAGATGGGTACCTTTTTATGCGATTTGCCCTTTTGATAAATATCGTATGCTAGAGTAGTCATCTAACTTTATCAATATTTATCAAAAGTAACGGTACATTGACTAATGCTTAAAATATCGTATGATTAATAACTAAAAGACTGATTAAGATCAAACATCAAAGTTATTATCGAAGGGGTCTATTACGGCTTGTGGTGGGTTATGTGGAATTTTCGGAATAAGATTTTATTTGATACGAAGATTCCGGAAAAGGTCTTGATCTTTGATAATTTAGTCTCTAGCTCTTTTTATTGGTTTAAATATCGATGTAAAGCATCGATCAAATGGGACGATTGGCTTAAAAACCCTTATATTGTTTGTTGTTGATCTAGCTCCTTGCTAGTGTTTAATAAAATTGTCGTTCAAAAAAAAAAAAAAAAAGACTGATTAAGATTTTGAATAATTTTAAGCATTAGTCACACTCTCACACATGAACAGGCTAGGGTAAAACAAAAATTACAACTTTTAGTTGTTCATTTGTACTCGATAATAACCCCTCAGATAATCATATATTTATAAATACGACGACGTGCATAGCAACGAGATTTTATAGCGGCAGATAGTTGTAGTGAAAAAAAGAAGTTTATGAGTTTATAAATGAAAAATAATAAAAGTTTGAAGATTTAGAGATTAAACCCTATTTAAATTGAATGAAATTATAGTTTTCATATATAGTTTTCTTAATTTTTAAAATAGAGTGTAACCCTTTGTCCCTTTATATATAATGCTTTGAAATAATTCATTTCGTTCTGGAATATGACAACGAACCGTTAGTTTAAGGAAATTGCATTTTATGTTTAGATAAACACGTGGCTTTCTGATGTTGCTTTCCGAAACGTTATATATAGAATAATAATCCACAATTCCTTATTAAACATTATGGTTCGAAATCTACTTGAAATATCTATGACACAATCATATTGTTTATACGATCGAGCGCTTGTCGTATTGTTTTATCTACATTAGATAATGTTGTGCCGTACACAAGTGGGAGAAATCTTAAGTATGTGCAAGGAACAACATATAACAATATGATTATTGGTTTCTCTTGACTGCAAGGTAAGAAAGCTAATAAATCTACTAGGACTTAAACACATACGATGTTTGATGCTCTATAACATTTTAAATAGTCAAGATATAATTTAATGCTATTCAACTCTTTGACTATAGTTTTATTTAAAATAATTATGGTTATTATATAATCATAATTATGGAAGTAATGAAATTATCTTGAATATTACTAGTGAACTAATGTGTTGCGTTTCTTAATTACTTTAGTTAGTATATTATGTTTGATAGTTAGACATAATTATAAAGCCCTTGAATTTATCAATGACTCGTAACATAAAGTAAGTAGTAAAATTGTTATGTCTTCTTGTTAACACATAAACATGATGTCCTTGAATTAATTTAAAGACTTGTAATGTATACATGACATGTTCTGTTTTCTTGAAACACATGAACATAGAGTTATTGTACTATTCAAAGAAATATACGTTATAGCATGCACTTGGTTTTAAAAAACTTTGTATTCAATTTGGCTTGATCCAATTGGTAAGTATTTGACCTAAAGAGTTTTAATTTATCTAAGGAATTCCGATTTAGTCTCAAATTCCAATATGCTTAGAATAACCACATTTATGGTATGGTATGTCTATTGTGTTGTAACAAACTATATTAATATCGTTGATTTATGTTAACTTTATTGCTTTACCAAAACTCGATCAAGGTTAAAAATTTGAGTATGTCATGGATACACTCAATATAGTTCCAACCTAGAAGGTATTCAAGACATTTCCTATTTTTGGATTGGGATGAATCCCATTATGTCTTGATTAAAGTTCTAAAATTTGTTAATATCTTATGAAGCATATAATTAACAAGCTAGAGATGAGAACTGTAAAATGTATTTTGTTGTCTTAATTAAGAACAATTCATTGTTTCTTGAATACTAAGTAATTAAAGAATTATCTCTACTTACAAGAGTAAGCGGGAGCATCTATAGATCTTGAAGATACTCCAAGATTATCAAAATACATAACCTTCTAAATTCACTTGTTAATGTCATACTAAGGTTAAACATGGACATGTCGAACCAAAGTATAATGTAACTCTCATTCATAAATCCGCCAGGATGCCTCATCAATGGAGTGATATTTTAATATCAATGCTGAGGAATATCTTGAGCTGATAAATGTCTTAGAAATTATGGTTATGACAAGATGCAGTCCGAAAAGACAATCAAAGTTAATGAGAGTGATTGTCTTTTACAAAAGTAAAAACGCTGTGAGGTTTCGATGAGGTTTCTTTTTGAAGCAAGCTCTAAGGACAAAAATTGTATACATGTTAATGCCTGATTGGTGATAAGAGGTTTTTAATCTTACTCAAGCAATTGAATATGATTAAAATTTTCTTTTCTACACACATTAATCAGATAAAGATAACTAATTGTCATACATGTTTTCTTGAATCTGAAATATGAAAAATTAAGGCTTATAACTCTTTTTTATGATTACACTTTGCTGAGGACGATGCATATTCAAATGGGTTATGATTCTTATATTTGAATATGGCATTTAAGTTTTATAACTCTTTTTTTTTGAATACCTTTTGCTTTTTGGAGGACGGTGTGTAATAAAAAGGTTATGAGTTTAAATATTCTTTTAAAAGTATACAAGATTAAAAGAATCCAAGTGTGGATTAGATCATGCATCTAGGAGCTGAGATCTTACGTTTATTTACAATATGATTTTTGATTAAATTGAGATAACTCCTGAGTACACCTGACATCAAGTAGGAGCACTATGTTTATTTTTTAAAATTCATATGTTGTATAACATAATGAAAGCATCATTCCATCAAAGCTAGATATTAATCCTTGATATTGGAATAAAACTTCACTTGAGAATTTAGGAAATAAAACAAACGACCTTGGAATAAATGTTTGTTAAATAAACATATGCGGTGATTGAGTCTAACACAATGCAATATAAGCGCATGCAAAATGTTCCATACGCCTCGTCTGTTGGATCAATTATGTATGCTATGAGATGTACTCGTCCTGATGTTGCGTTCGCTTATAACATAACAAGCCAATTTCAACAGAATCCTGGTGAACTTCACTAGACTACTGTTAAGAACATTCTGAAGTATCTTCGCAATACTAAAGATATGTTTCTTGTTTACGGAGGTGATACGAAACGAGAGCTCAGGGTTTCTTGATACACTGATGTTGGATATCTGACGGATGCTGACGACCTCAAGTCTCAGACTGGATATGTGTTCATTTTAAATGGAGGTGTTGTTGACTGGAAAAGCACAAAGCAAAGTATTTTTGCAACTTCATCTACAGATGCTGAGTATATCGTTGCTTTTGACGCATCGAAAGAGGCTGTATGGATTCAAAAATTCATTTCTGGGCTTGGTTTTGTTCCCACAATTAAAGAACCCATAAGTATGTATTGTGATAATACTGGGGCCATAGCAATAGTGAATGATCATGGAATCACTAAAGGTGCAAGATAGTTTCGCACAAAAGTTCACTATCTTCGAGAAACCATAGAAATGGGTGATGTGAGGATAGAAAAAGTTGAGACATATGATAACCTAGCTGACCCTTTTACGAAGGCTTTAGCATTTCCTAAGCATTATGAATTGACTAAAAAAATAGGAATGATACCAGCTAGTAGTCTCATGTAAATCTGTGTTTTATTAGTATTTGGATAATTTGGAATTGTAAGACAATTTTTATTTTCTGATGAATAACGATACTTGGTGTTTTTTTTTCATTCATATAATAACTGTTATTTTATATTTGCATGTTTAATCCATGAACGATTTATCATTCTAAATATGTCTATTGTCGGTTAACAATATAGGAATATTGTTACATAAGGCAAATGTGAGTGTTGGTTATATTCTTTGAATATATGGATTGTTCCCGCCAAACTCATGTGTATTCACAAGAGATGCATATTGGATACCCTAACTTTCAAACATTTACTTTTGGATCCTTGTCATGAGTAAGATGTTGAAAAATTGTTTAATAAGTCATCAATAGACTTGAGATACAAACAAGTTCTGTATGTGTGGATATCACTTTTTAAGTATAAGTCAAACGCTATCCTGAATAAGGTAGTTATAAAGGCTATTCTTGGAAGTGATGTGAAACGCATCCACAACACTTGTAGTCAATAAAGAATTTGTTCCTCCACTTGATATGTGCAGAAAGATACCATGAGCCCTCTTCAAAATTAATCAGATAATTTCATGGCCGTGCCCAAAGGGTAATTCAAGATGATTCTTGATTACATTTGGTAAATATGAATTATTTCTATAACGAGAAACATAATGTTAAACTATATGAAATGAGTTAGGATCCATATCCATGGTTTAACGGTATCTGTAACAAAAGGATGATAATAGCAAGAATTACACAATCATTAAAAGCTGAGATTGTTCTTGAAACTTTATCTCAAGTATTTCTAATTTAAAGGCAAGTGCGAGTGTTGCTAGACGTTTCCATTGCCAGTATAATTGCTGACTGCTACTCCAACTCCCAAGTGGGAGCTGTTAGATTATGGTAGTTGGTTCCGCGTTTTATACATTAGAAATACGTGAGCCGATTGGGGGCACACACGTTAGAATAAATTCGAAGAAGTATGTTATTTCAACTATCTACGATAGATAGTTCACATATTCATTAATTTACGTTACTTGCTATAACTAACTTAACGTGACACTTTAAATAATAAAACCAAGAGCTAATTGAGACAAACCCGAACACTATGGTGGGACAATTACATTAGTGGCCGACCCCTAGGGGATTCTATAAAGGGTTTTTGGGGTCTATTTGGAGATAAGGGAATAGAATTGGTATGTGATTAAGATTTGGGGGAATTCTAGTTTATCTAGAACTAGGGTTTGGGTAGTATATATACCCCAACCCATAGCCCTCATTATCATTCATTCCATCCCTAAAATCACTTAAGAATTTTTGGGTCTTATCCTTCTTCCCCAAAATGTTGTAGTGAATGTTATTGTGTGTTATGGTTATTATTTTGTGTGGTTGAGTGGCCACCACTACCGAGCAACCCTAAAAAGACTTTCTTTAGGAGATTTTTGGTTCTTTCCTCCCATCCGAAATCGAGATCCAAAACCTTTAAGGTTTGGGGAGTTTTTTTCATCTTTGTATTTTCTCCACTTGTTAGAATATCGATCTCAAGATTAAACACAAGGTGTTTATTCGGTGTTCTTCCTAGCTCGATGATGCACAAAAACCCACTTTAGGGTTTTTCGGTTTTGGTTTAAAAACCCTAACCGAATTCGGTCTATTTGGTTTTCGGTAAAACCCTAATTAGGGTTTACTTAGTTTTTGGTTCAAGCTCAAGTGGTGCGTTTGGATTCCGGATATAACACGTGGTGTTTTTAGGATGTTCATACTATCTCGTGAAGATCTAGACTAGCATCTGGGATAACTTGATGTAGATCGGTGTTTGAGTGAAAGCAAGATAGCCGTAGATGGCTGGTCTAATTTAACCGCTAACTCTGTATTCAGTCAAGATCAAGAGGTAAGTAAACAGTTTTACTTTTTTATGTTATCTAATCTATATTAGCTATAAACTGATTCTTTCCGCTGCTATATACTCGTAGCTACTTTGGTTACCTAAGTTTGTATAAATCCCAACAGTTACTTGTCGTTAAAAAATAGTATTCCGTTTAAGATTTGGTTATAAGTCTATTCCTTCCGGTCAATACAATTCGTTAATAGGTATAAATATATAAAAGAAAATCAACATTTGATGTTAACAATGGTCAAAGGGTTACCATGATTTGTAGTCCAAACATTTCGTAACTTTATATATTCACGACGCCAATATTGAAAATTCTCTATACTTTCTAGTTGAAAACATAAGAATTATTTTTAACAATCAAAAAACCCTTTTCTTGTGCTAAAAAATAAAAAATATAATATATTTTGTTGATTGGTGTAATTAATTCGAATAAATTAGGTATAGTTGATGTTTTTTGTTATTAAATTTTTTTTATCATTATATAATCTACGAATATATTCAAGTTTTGGATTTTGTTTTATAAAAACTTATTAGTAATTTTGTTCTTTTGGAAATTAGTTATGTTGTTTGTAATTTCGAGGGCAAACATAAAGCAAATTGGCAAGCATTATTTCGTCACCTAGCAAAATTAAACCTTATGATAAAAATTAAAAATTTAAACCAATTTTTGTTAAAATTGAATCAAAGTAAGTTTTTTAAACGATAAATCTTGGCCTTCGAAGCTCTTTTATTTTACTTTTGGGTGTAAGTGTAAAATAAAGTTATGTTCATATTGGTTAATAGAATATACTCATAATTTTAAAAGTTTTAAAAATGGGCTAGTTTTAAATATAAGTTTTTTTTACTTAAAAGTCGACTAAAGCTCGATTATCGGTTTTACTTCTTCAATAAGCCGCATGAGGTTACTTCTTCAAGAATCATTGTAAAACTTTTTGATGTACTAATGCACATTATTAGTGAATCTACAAATTCTTCTACAAATACCGTCAACTTTGTTTGCCGAGTCTCGAGACAGTTTTAAGATTTTGATGTCTTAAAGCATATCATTGGTGAAACTACAAGTTCTTCTATAAGTATCGGATGCTTTGTTAGCTGAGTTTCAAGACAGTTGAAGTGTTCGTTCTACTCCTGCTTTGACTATGGGGAGCTGTTAAAAGATGTATGCCGATCGATGTCAAGATGTCGATCGATGTCAAGATCTTCATTGCAAACTAGCATTCTTTAGCAATACTCTAAGGCATTATATTACTCTCTCCGTCTCAAAATTATTGTCCACAGACAAAGAACGCACAGTTTAAGAAAAATATATTTATTACTGTTTTATCTTTCTTATTTTTTTAACAGAATGACAGTTTTACCCTTATCTAATTAATTTAAAACTTCTTTAATGTTTGTAATAATAACCTCAAATGAGAGTAATATCGTAAACTCAAACTAAAATCCTTATCTATTTTTGAAAGTGAACAATTATTTTGGGACAGCCTATAATGACATAGTGGACAATAATTTTAGGACGGATATAACTTTTATCGGAAGGAGCTCGTTCATCACACCAGCTTGATCAAGATCGTTGAATTATAGTTTAGAATCAATCAACTGCCACGTACGTAAAAACTTAGCCGCGAAAGTCTTTGAGGGATGCAAAGGCAATTAACTCAAGTATTGGGTCAGGAATATCGACACAAAATTTGCGATGAACTTCCAAAAGCTATCACTCATAACTTTTTTTTTGAACGGCAACTTTATTAAAAGAAAACTAGCAAGTAGCTAGAATTACAAAGAAATTAAAAAAGGGTGTTGAATCCAACTATCCCAACTAATAGAGTTTTTACCCCTAGCAATATACCAAGAAAAAGAACGCCTAACTATGTCTTCAAAAATACCATCTTTTCGAAGATTTGAATCAGAGAAGAGGAGATGGTTTCTATATGACCAGATACTCCACCAGGAAGTGTAAAACACTCCTTCCAGCACTTGTTTTGAACTTGATTGAAGCTGAACCAAATTAAACCAAGATAACCAAGATCGATACGAATCAACAGGGTTCCAAACCAAGCCCCACCAATTACAAATAGACCGAGCAATATCTTTTGCCAAGTCGCAACAAAACAGCAAATGATCGAGATTCTCGAGGGCCTCACAACAAATAGGACAAGAAATAGGGGAAACCTGAACTCCACGCCGATGCAAATTAACCCGAGTAGGAAGACGATCCATAGAGATCTTCCACGCCAAAACATTAACCTTGATGGGGATCTGCTTGACCCATCTAGACGGAACATCAGATTTAGGCAAGAGCATATCGTCAAGCAACCTACGAACATCTTTTACACGAAAACACCCGTCACCATTAAGGTCCCAGAACCGACGATCCCCCATGTTAGAAAGCACCACTGTATCGAGAAGATCAGAAATCCGAGAAAGCTGTGCAGATTCTTCCCCACCTCTTACGTCACGACGGAGAGACGAAACAAAAGGAGCGCTCATCTTAGCGGCCACCGAACAAACCTTATTATTTTCGAGAGCAAATAGACGAGGATAGCTTAACCGAAGACAAGAATCACCTAACCATTGATCATGCCAGAAACTTGTAGACATACCGTTACCAACTCTAATTTTACAATGAGAGATTAGGTCCAAACCTTGAGATTTAAGGGCGTTACATTCTTTAATAATAGAACTCCACAGCGAAGAATAGGAGGCAGAAAGAGTACTTGTGTTGGAGCCGTGTAAAGCATGAATGACCTGGGCCCACAACGATTGATCGCGAGACAGAAAGCGCCAAATCCACTTAAAAAGAAGGCCTCTATTTAGAGCATAAAAACTGGAGACTCCAAGACCTCCATTACTTTTGGACGCAAGAACCTTAGACCAGCTAACCCAAGCAATCTTTTTCTCTCCATCACGAATACCATTGAAAAAATTCCGCCGAATAGATTCCATGGATTTGAGAACCGCCTTAGGGACCTTAAAGAGAGACATATTATAAATAGGGGTGGATCCGAGAACCGACTTGAGAAGAGTAAGACGACCTCCAATAGAAAGAGTTTTGAGCTTCCAAGAAGATAGACTCATCTTGAGCTTATTAACGGTTTCGTCCCATGCCCTAATCGAAGACATGTTTTCGCCTACCATGATACCCAAGTATTTAAACGGCGTATGAAGAACCGAACAACCAATCAATGTAGCAGCCTCTAAAACCTGAGATTCCGGTATACCAACACCAAGGAGTTGGCTTTTCTTCAGATTAATGGAGAGGCCGGATAATAAAGAGAAACAACGAAGAGTGTGCATGATACCAGTCAAATTACCACGAGACCATTCTCCGATAAAAACTGCATCATCCGCATAAAACAAATGGGAAAGAGTCATTGAAGAGTCAATCTTAATACCTGTAAAAATGCCTGCTTCGATAACACGAGAGAAAGATAAGTGTAAAGACTCCATGATAATAATAAATAAATAAGGAGCCAACGGATCCCCTTGTTTCAAGCCCCTATGAAACTGAAACTCTTTAGTAGGACTCCCATTAACAAGAATGGAAGCCATACTAGAATTTAAGATACCTCGAATCCACGAACACCACTTAACACCGAACCCAAACGATTTAAGAACATCACCCAAATAATCCCACCGGATAGAATCATACGCTTTAGCAAAGTCGATCTTAAAAACCATAGCACTATGTTTTTTATGATGGCATCGAGCAAGGAGCTCGTTAATGATAAAAGGGCCATCCAAAATTTGACGGTTAGGAAGAAACGCTGTTTGAACGTTCGAAATAATATCGGCGATGACCGTAGAAAGACGATTGGCAAGAATCTTCGTAACAATTTTATAGATACTCCCAATCAAGCTAATAGGCCTGTACTCACCAACTGATTTCGGATTCAATGTTTTCGGGATGAGGGCAATAAAAGAAGAATTACATCCAACAGGAAAAGAGGCGTGATGAAAGAACCACTCCACAGCTAAGCAAAGATCAGGACCAACGATATTCCAGAACATGAAAAGAGGCGTGATGAAAAGAGTGTATACATATTGCCTTGGTAATTTTATGTGATTCTACAACATGTTTTAATCATGAGTCGGTGTGGCAAAGTGGGAACAGGGATGATGTGCGTGGATTGTAACACCAAAGTTTTATAATCCCCTAGGCAGTGTACCTAATCGTTGTAGTGTAGTATAGGCAAGACTCGGGGGGTTGTTATCGTTCTATAGAAAAATAATTTGGGTAGGCTTGAATCGAATGTCACTAAGGTCTAAGGGTTGAGAGAATTTTTTTTGTATTTTTCATATTTTTTAGAAAGCAAGTAAAATCTCAGGTTTTAAAGGGGGTTTGTTTTAAACTAATTAACTACTAATCTAATTATAATCTAATCTAACTATGTAGAAACTCGTATAGGTAAACAAACGTGCTCACTTAATCATGCATTACTCCTTAGTTTGCTCTTCCTAATCATATTGTCCGTCACCCTTGCTATGTAATGTGTAAGTATTTCCTAATTCACAAGCGAATTACACGAACCCACTTTATGCAATATTCCGTTAAGACAACGCACAAGTAAGGTAGTATGAAGACTATTGCGAATGTATCATTTCTACACAATCACGTTTCCCTAGACATCTTCGCAATCAATAAAGAAGCTAGTTTTTAGAGTCTAACGTGCACACAATCAACAAGAAGCAATAGTAAAAGGAATTACAAACTAAGAGCATCTCCAATGAAAAAAGTCTTTAATGACTTTTTGCATTGAATGAAATTAATACATAACATAAAAGTAAATGATAGCTTTTAACAAAGACTTGGTGTTTGCTAAGTCTTTGTAAAAAACACTTCAAAAAGCTTTAGCTCCAATGCATAAAAACAAAAAAAAAAGCTTTTTCAAATAGTAAAAAGCTTTTGCTAGTTTTTGCATTGGAGATGCTCTAAGTTTCATGCAATTATAAGCAAACACTAATAAATTTAGCCTAACATGTCAATTGAAAGCGAAGAATAATTAATCAAACAATACATAGACATATCAAAAGTTTAAAGAGATAGAAGAACTTCACTTTAATAAAATAAGGAGCCTTAGACACATCGAAAGATTAAAGTGATAGAAGAACTTCACTTCAATAAAACATGAAATAATGGTGGATAAAATAGGGTTATAAAACCCTAAAAACGACTAAACCAATGTATAAAATCGTTCCCTAAATATTCCTCACGAATTCCACACTTAAACCCTAAAAACTAAGGTTGTATATATAGGAAAATAGTCGTGATGGTGTCGCTTGTTAATTGCGACGCCGTCAACCCGCCGAATCTTCTATGGGCTTCTTTAAGTCGGCTACTTCAGACGTTGTCACCAGAATCTCTGACGCCGTCGCTTGAACACTTTGACGTCGTCACAAGGTTTTGTGACGTCGTCTCCACGCACTGTATGCCCTCTTGATATCAAATTTCGTGTAGAGTTGAATTCTTGTCCGTTTCTTCTCAAATTGAGTCCAAGTCACGTGTATTTTCTCCAAATGTCACACAAATGCTAAAAACACAAAAAGAAACGATTAAGCACATATTTTGAGCATATTTGCATGATTTAGAGGGTTAAATGACTCCGAAAAAATGTATAAATTGACACCTCATCAAGGAAACATCACGTCGCCCAAGTTCCATCTCTCGTCATCTTGAAATCTGATGTAGATTTCCTAACGTCGTCATGTGCAAACTATGACACCTTGAGAGGTATATACGTGTGATTTTTGTGAGTAGCTATTCATGTTATTTAGTTGTGTGATGATTCGTGATTGATTTTACTGCATGCTTTTTTGGTTTTTTTTTTGTCAATGCTTGTATGATTTGTGATCTACTCGAAATTGAAAGATAATAGAAATTGAT
>BQNB010018602.1:0-61708 GCA_026074375.1 Tanacetum coccineum
TTATTGTATTTTTCTTTACTTGATGGCTATTGGGAAGGTATACGACTACACACGAACAAGTATATGTATAAGCGTTATTAATAAATATACATATTTATTAAATCGTGTTTTAATTTGTATAATATCCGATAAATATTATAACTTGTCCGATACGTTAAGTGTTTATAAAATCACTTTCGTTCATAAAATATCCTTAGGTTTTCTATATTTACAAAAACAGTCCCTATGTTTATGAAATAGGTTATTTACATTTTAAACCCTTAGGTTTCCATATTTACACTTTTAGTCCTTCAACTTACAAGAATTACACTTTAGGTCCTTATAAGTTCAAAACAGTCCCTTAAGTTTCAGAAGTGACAAAACAGTCCCTTAACTTTATAAATTCAGTTTTGACAGTTTTAACCCTCAAGTTTACAATTTGACACTTTTAGTCCCCTAACTTACAAAAGTTGTATTTCAAGTCCAATTAAGATTTAAAAAGTGGCAAAAGGCTTTATTAGTTTCCAATAAGCTGTATAAGCTGTGACAGCTTATAAATAAGCTCGGATGAGCTTATTTTAGCTTATTGGGCTTTTTGGGCCCGTTAAGGTCCAATAAGCAATTTAAAGGTCCAATAAGGGTTTTAGAAGCATATAAGTTCTCATTAAGCTCATTTAGCTTAATGAAACTGTTAAGCTAAAAAATAAGCTCGGGTGAGCTTATTTTGAGCTTATTGGGCTCGTTAGCCCAATAACTCTAACCCGAAAGATTTCAAAGGTCCATTAAGGTTTGATAAAATGATCCAACTTATTTTTCTAGACTTAATAAGCACTTATGGGTCTGTTTACTGTTCGGCTTATTCTACAAGCCAATAAGCCTCGTTAATGGGCTTTTGGGCCCATTAAGAGCTCGTTAAGGGTTATTAAAGTGTGGTTTTACATGTTAGGCTTGCTCAAATTAAGGTCCATTAGCACTTTAATAAGCCCATCATTCTGTATAAGCCCTCAATAAACTGCATAAGCTCACAAATAAGCTTAAGCTCAAGCTTATTCGTGGTTTATAGGCTCACCATTGGTTACGGTAATAGGCTACCAAGCCCATTAAAGGGTCTGGGTTAGGTTCCCTAATCGAATAATTAGGTCCATGTATTCCCAATAGTACATTAGGCCTTCTAATAGAGCTCAAGACTTATTAATAAGCCGTGGACGCCATAGCCGTGGTCTGTTGGGCCTGTTCGGCCCAATAGTGGGCTGTTAGGTTTAATGAGTCCACTAGTGGCCCGTTAAGCCTATTAGTAATATTAGGGGCTTGTTATTATTACTAGTAACCAAAGTAAGCTCGTTTAGCACGCATAATGGTCGTGCTTATCACATGAAAACGTCCAAGTAGTTAGTATACTCTTTCCTAAGTCAAATCATCAAGTTTATGAAGAAGTTACGTATGTTTTCGTGTATTCGTACATCCGAGTTAGTTGTGCTGAGATAGTTTTACATTTTTGTAATTTAGTGAAAACTTTTAAGCCTTGGTTCATTAGTAAATCACATTTTACATCTCTTAGCACCCCACAAGTGATAATATACATACACACATGCGTATAACATATATGTTATGCATTTAGCATGTACAATGCTCATGTTAGTTTGTTATCTACAAACTAACGTGACCAAATCGACTAGAAATCAGATAACAAATATGATACGAATGTATATAGGCTTAGTACGTGACTTACAAAGGTCCTAGTGTCTTGGTTTTGAGTTGGATCGTAGTAGAATGACACGCCCAATGTAATAATAGCACTATAGTGATAATAAACCTAAGCTTTAAAGCTTATCAAATACCTAAGTCTTGGCTCGTGTACCCTCTTATGATTTTGTATGAAGACTCTAGCACTAATTGTATGTTTGAATAAGATTATGAGGGTGTTTGTCGCGGCTTATGACCCGAAACAAGAAAGAAAACCGGCGAGGGGTGTGGTTTGCTTGGAGAGTGTTTGTGTTTTTAAAGTTGTAGAGAAAGTTTAAGTGCAAATATAAGTAGATATATATATAGGCTTAAGAGTTAGTTAGCTCCCTAGTTCCCATTTCCAAACCAAACCTTGCCCTATTAGTGGTTTTTGTTAGATTTTAGAAAAAGACTCGGTCACCCCGTGTATTTTACTGTTTATTATAGCTCGTAGTTTAATAGTTAATAGTACGTTTTTCGGTTTTAAGTCGGGTACGAATACCCGGTATATTGTAAGTTCTATATATAGCATCTTATCTAACTTTGAAGAGGTAAGCTAGTCAGTGAAATTTATTTACAAAGAAACACTTTCTCTCTCTAATATTCTCTTCTGGTTTTTCCGTCTCTAGAAACTAGCCTGATCTAAGAATCGACCTCCCGTGATTATATATAGGATATACACAAATTGGTATCAGAGCTTATGATGATTAAATCTGTGTAAGTGAGATTTCATTCTTGCTTGATTTAGGCTCAAAAATTGTGCTAAGAAAGTTCTAGCTCGTTTTTTTGAAGATCTCCGAATTTGTGATGTTTGCGTAATGAGAAAGTTGGGAGTGTTTCTAGTTCTATTACCTTGTGTAGTTTGTGGTTGTGCAAAAGAATATCAAGCAAAATCGTTTAAAAGGGTGATTTATAGTTGATTAGTGTGAAAAACGTCGTTGTTCTTCGTGGTTGAGTTGCCAAAATTTCTCATACAGAGGTTTGCTGAAAAATTATCATATTATTAAGTAGGTTACCAACCCTCTGACACATAACGCGGGTGCTAAGTTGGCGGGTTTGCTCAAGCGGCGAGTTGTTACTAACAGTGGGGTTTGCTTACCGCGGTTTGAACAGTTAGCAGCTGTGTTGAATATTTAAAATAGCAAATATCTAGGAAACCTCTGGCCCGGTTAGAAAACTCTACGCTGGTTTTGATAAAACATTCTTCACGGCGGTTTGGCGTTAACTCCTTTCGCGCGGTTGTTTGGCACGAGTGACTTCGGCAAGTTGCCATTAAAATTACACCTTCGAGTTTGTCTTTGTTATCTCGCGCGGGTTGCTTGGCCAGCGAGTTGTGTTCGCGAGTTGCCATTAAAATCCCAACCGGCGAGTTGCCTTTATTTCTTTGCGAGCGGTTTGATAGCTTTGTCGCGGTAAAGCTTCTTGTCATGAAATTTTGAAATATTTCAAAACTCGGGATTTTAAAAATCACTAAAGACAACATACGAACAACGGTAAACCATAGCCAACTTTAACGTACACTCACTAATCATGTGTGATCCGTCAAAACATATCAATCATATAATTACAGATGTCCCAGTATGGCAAGAAGGACATCCATTAGAGCCGTTCGTGATACAGCTGCCCACCAATGCTAGATATAACAGACTTTGAATCTTGGCAATCAACAGTATAACGTCTGTATACTGTCTAGGAAAGATAGATGGAGAGAATATTATGAAGCTCCATTAAAGAAGGACCATTTCAGATGGGAACGTCTCATATGTTATTACTGTAAGGATCGAGAGGATGCAGATTCACAATGTCCAGCACGTGCTAGAGTCCTTAACGACCTTTCAGTTGAAGAAAAGGAAATGTATAAAAGCAGACATTCTGCAGACCATATCCTACTTCAGGTATACCAAATGACATCTACACACATCATCAATCACTATACTAGAAGCCAAAGACAATTGGGAAAAAACGTGAAGATGATGCTGGAAGGTTTTCAGAGTACCAAAAGACGATCCGGAATCTCAGTTATACGATGAAATTTGAACACCAAATCCGTCAAATCAAAGAGGCAAAAACATTCAAGGATACTAACGTTCAGGTTACGAAGCTCATTAATGACATAAGAAACCAACAAGATGACCATGTCCAGGATTCAGCTTAACTTAAGTTTGTGAACAACAGTTGCCTGAGTGGATTAGATTCATAACGATAAGACAAACTTAACAGAGGGTTGAAAAGAGTCAAACTGTGAGACAGTTGTATGCCTACATAAAGCAACATAGGTCATGTAATGAGAAACAGAATTATGATGGAAAGGTTCAGTCAACCAAATAATGATCCAACGCAATCATCCAAGTCAAAATAACCATCTCCTGCTGACAACTTTCAAATGGACTCAGGAAGTTCTTCCACTGAAAACTTGATTGAAAGTTTATCTAACACACTTGCCCTCCTCACTCAATCGTACAAATCACATCTTCCTCCTCAAACTAACAATCACTAGACTTCGTCTAATGCAAGACTAAGAACTATGGTTCAGGACGGTAAAGTTGTAGTTTCAAGATGGTCCGTGAAGATACAATCGAATAATCAGGAAGACTCAATGACAAGAAACAATGCAAGAGGAAATGGTATAGCTGGGAAATGTAGGATGACAGAACAGAGGAGGCTGATTAATCCTGGTTAAGCGAAGCCATCAAGTCTACAACTGTAACGACTAGGCCACATTGCAACTGAATGCCAAGGCCAAAGCGACATCAAGTTCAGACGACTTCAGGACTAAAGAATGGCAACTTGAATGGCAAAGCCCATGAGAGTGGAGTCAGTACTGAAAAACAGTCATTGTTTAAGTGCAGGGAATAGTTACGCAACGTGATGATGATGTTGGATATTCTACTAGAGAATGATTTGTGCACTCAATGTGGGAGGCCACATTTTGAAAGCTGATGAATGTGATGCATTCGACTCTGATGTTGATGAAGGTCCCACTTCACAAACCATGTTCATGGGCAAATCTCACATCTAAGATCCAATCTACGATGAAGGCGGTCCCACATACGACTCAATAATACATTTTGAGTACAAGACCATGATTTCTTTGTTAATCATAATGGATGAAAGTATCATGATGTACATCGTAGATGCAAAACAATGTACAACACAACTTCGTTGTTACTGTTATGGCTGACTATACCTAGTGATAGTAATATTATTCGTATGATCAGGTATGTGGAAGACAAGCAAGTACACTTTTACAATGTAAATTGCATCTTCTGTACGAAATGATGCTCTAGATGTCTATTCTCATGAATTGCATGACCATGGGTGTACAAAGTAGATTAAGCAAAAAAGCCAGACATGTTAATGAATGACTCAGTGACCTCTGAACTTGCGAGATATTAAGGAACTGGTCGGGTAATATGAAAACGGGCAAAGTTGAGATTAACTGATAGAGAACGCTAAAATTGATGAAAATATGAGAATAATTTAATCTCAGACCAGATATATAGAAAGTAAGACGTCCTTAAAATCTTGAACTTCATTCTGCAGCAAATACTCCATAGTTCTACAGTTTGACGAATAAAAACACTTTACAAGTCAAAGACAGAAGAAGAAAAAACTTTTGAAAAAGGATTTTAAAAAAAGGAAGAACAAATTCTTGAAGAGTTTTTGGACATAAAGTAGATAAAAGATAAAGATTGAAGATAGATTATAACAAACAAGGATCAGTCAAAATTCAAACCGTCACATGTTTGTAAACCCAAAATCTTTTATGATGAAAAACACAAGGTAGCAATAGGAGCTACTAAAAATCCGTATGTCTCGCATTGTGCAAAGCAAGCTCAGTCTGCACCTGCATAATGAGTCATAGTACTTGTCACTACCATCATACACCCACTGTCATACATGACGTCAAGATGAACGGTGAGTTTAGCTGAATAACTAGGAATAAAGCTGTAAACATCAAAGCCCTCTATGTGTGGAAAAAATAAAGTTAGGATATGCCCCTGATTAGCTCGTAATAAGATAACTTTCTTGCAACCTTTGCTCCCAGAAGAAATCTGACCCGCATAACAGAATATTTTGGTCCTAGATGACAACAACAGAAAAAGGCGAGACCATAGCCCAAAACCAATTTCAGCATTGACATGTATCCACCCAATACTCCTGTCAAGTCTTGTCCTCCCCCATGAATTCTTTCAACTAAAAGTCAGGTGAAAAATTAATCTTTATGTTACAACACGTATAGGTAGTAAGGAACTAGACAACTTTTTACTGAATTTGACAAACTTGCAAAACTAGAATCAGAACCCCATCAGGTATTACAGAGGGGAAATAGGTTTGAGCAAACGAAATAGATGTTTACCTCACGGAATTATTCCCATTTTTCAAAACTCGAAAAGAACACTTTGTTGGAGTACAAACAACCCTCAGATTTAAAGAAGTAAAGAAATGGAAAAGATTTTTGATCCAAATGAATAACGAATGGATAGAATTCTGTAAAGAAAGCAATGTGCAGAAATTGAAAAGAAAAACCGTCCTCATTGAAAATGAGAATCTGATTGTTAATTGTTTGTCGACCTCCAACTGCTATTTGATGTGCAAAATCACGTTGTCTAGATCTTGAAGCGTGACGTGAATGACCTAAAGTTCATGATGAGATCAAAACATAATTCAAACCTTGATAGGAAAACCTAAATTTTGCAATGAAAGTAACACCAACATCTTCAAGTAAAAGTTTTTGAAAATAAAATTTTCACAAGCATCACAGAAGCCTCCTGATTTTACGATACATTCATTTAAACATCAAGAACCGTTCGAACATCAGATTCAAAAAGGATACGTGATTGGACACTTGAAAGATCTAGTCGCTAATGAGAAATGACAGAGAGTTCGTGGAGCCTTATAGTGCTGTATATGTCACGAACTAGCTCATATTGAACAAAATATTGCGATAGAGTAAGAACTAGAAAAGGTCAACACCAACAGATACAAGGTTAATTGTATACTCAAATTAAGATCGCGCGTGCTTCACACAAGTGAAAAGACCCTCTACCATGTTGAAATGAGATTGAGAGTCTAAAAGCCTCAATTGCGAAGCAAAGACCGTGTTTCACTAGTACCTAGTCAAACCAAAAGTCTTGCTCCTAGCATTGTATGGCCATTGATTGTTTAAAACCATCCTTCATCCATTTAAGAATCGATGGGGGGAGTGCTCATCTAAACTATATCAGCCATCTAAGAGAGTGTAATGAAACTGTAGGGAGATTGTTAGTAGGAAGCTAGAGTCGTTATACCACTGGATAGCTCACTTACTAAATCTTTCCCGATACACTAAGTGATCTCATGGGGTGGGGAATTGTTAAATGTGTTATGCACTTGCCCATAAAGTCTCACTGAAAGAGATAAACAAGCTCCCTCTACCCCTGTTACTAGGAAAAAGCAAGTTACGTTTAGTGATGATACCAGGACTTCTTCTAGTAACGCACAAGAAACACAAAGTGCACCAGGAGAGTTCAACTGACTAATATACCTGGCTTCCCCTCTTCAGGAGTTAAAAACATTCCACCTTAATCAAGCGGAGTCAAGCCTAGAAGCACTAAACAAAGAAAAATAGATCCTGCCTTCTAAGAAGGAGAATAAGAAGGAATATTCGAAAGTACGCCTTAGACCAAGTAAGGCAGTTTGGACATAAGGTGCGAACGGGTCGATTTCTAGCATTAGCTCTAAGCGGGTTGTAATTAATTCTCGAATTCTGGAATCTGAAAGACTTTGCAAGTGCATTAAGGTAATGTTGTTGTAAATATCTGAATCCGTGAATGTACGCCCAACACGTTAGAATTGTCTTGAATAAAGAGAAACAGATCTGGAAACCAAAAGGCAAACTGTCTGACAACAGTTTAAACAAGACCAAGCAGATCTGGAAACCAAAAGGCAAACTGTCTGATAAAACATTTTGACAAGACCCAGGCGGGTTTGAAAAGCTACTGGAAAACTATTAGTAAGATATTGGTTTATCAAGGAGACCCACAGGAAAGGAAACACACCGCTTAGGAACACATGATTGAGGAACCACATGAGACCCACTGAGGGAAGAAATTTTGCCTTAGGCCGAAATGTGTCCATATTAACTAACTTTCTGTGACATGTTCTAAACTCTATATGCTAACCATAAAAGGAACACCAACAAAATAGTGAACCAAAATTCAAACTCTCCAAACTCGACTGTTTTCAACGCAGGTCGTACAGGTCAAGCTTTGGTATCTTGACTCAAGGCTTGCACAAAACATATGACGGGGAATCGTTCGAGAAGCTCTGAATATTGGGAAACGGTTCATCGGTCAGTCAGATTCTGGGAATGAACACTTAGGATCATATCATGGTTATGGAGGGATATTTTTTATGGAGTGACAGTGTGAATCCAAGATATACAACGTGGAGGACATGGACACAATCTATTCTCTGTAGGGCAATTTTTGTGATTCTGATCTTGAAGTGGGCCTTCAGAAGCATAAGATCCGTATGCAATTGTTCCGTGATATTAATGGTACAAAGACAAACTGTAAAGCAGTCGTAGACACCATTTGTACACGATATCCATGGATGAAATGATGAAGTCTCATCCGATATGCTTGCTCGTCCAAAGCATCCAAGTCCAAATCAATGGGTGTGGCATCGTCGTTTAACCATATAAACTTCGCAACGATAAAATGATCCTTGCTCGAAAAGATCTGGATTCGAGTCTACCTCGACTGAAAAGTTTGAAAAGACCATCATTGCTCAGGCCTGTCAACTTGGAAAAAGCAAGAAGTTCTCCCACAGACCAAAATCTGAAAATACAAATATGGAAGTTCTTCATACCCTTCACATGGATCTGTGCGGTCCAATGAGAGACGAGAGCAAGTGGAAAATAGAGTGGTGAACTCTACTTCGTAGAAACGAATTATCAACTTGCAGATATTCTCACCAAAGCCTTACCAAGAGAACAGTTCGAATTTCTTCTTCCACGCCTAGGCATGAAGAGTTTGACCCCTGAAACTCTCAAACGTCTTCAAGAAGGAGAGGATGAGTAAACCAAATGCCTTTGAGTATCCTTTGTTCATAAATAAAAAAATATTATTTAAATTATTTAAATTATTATCAAAAATTTTAAGTCTAATAAAATACTTAGGATCTATATTTTAAGTCATTTGGAATTACTGAAAGGCTTGCAATTACTTCAAATTGCAACCCGGTTTAATGTCTGGGCATGGATTACTTAATATCCATGCTTTATGGGAGTAGAGTAAAACAATGGTAATGGGGGAGCTGTTCGCCTGATCTTTTCATCTCAATCAACGACTACAGCTCTTTCAATAGAAACCGGGTCGTTGTTTGAGGGGGAGAGTGAATGTGAAAAAATCTAAGGGGTGATAAAAGACTGTTGGTTGTTATAAAAGTGTAAGTAAAAGATGGTTGTGGTATTCTAATGGGTTAATAAGTGAAGGGGAGTTAATTAATTTTAACTCGAAGGTCCAAAGTTATCTAGTGTTGTAATGTTTAGGGTGTAAAAAGCATTTGCTCTTTGTTTCCTAGCCTTATTAAACAATAGGGACTAAGTTGGCCAATTTCCTAATCTTAGTAATGCCTTAGAAATACTTAAAACATGAAATAAATGAAGAAGGAAACCCAAGGGACCAAAACTGCCATGTTTGTAACTTATGTGTATAGATTTGGCCTTGAGGAATTAGTTCCATCTGTGTGGGTTGAAAGTGAACGGAAATATGACATCAGTGCGGTCTATGGCATCACTCACTGGTGGTTTAGGAGAAAGGAATTCTACATCAACAAACACAGTGAGCCCTCTGATTATGAAGCAGTCAGATCATAGATGCGGATTCTCAGTGTGATCAGTGTCAAGGTATTTGAAAAATATGGATACAACTACCTAAGAGAGATAATTCTACGACGAGCTGATTACCAAGAGTACAAGATCTCCAAAAGGATTTCAAAAATCTTCACCTAAATGATTTTGAAAATCTGTTCCTTCTCAATATTTAAGAAAAGCTCAACCATCTACCCAAGACAGACAAGACTAGTCTTCACACAACAGTCAACATGTGGATAAGAAACCTGGGGATCAGAAATCGTATGGGAGACTTACAGCTCGGGATTGAAAGTTATCAAACAAAGATCAACCTTGAACATCCTAATTGGGATGCAGCCGACTATTACTTTAAAGAAGACTATACGATCGTCCCTAAGCCAAGAGTAGTTGTCTACAGAGACAGAAATGATCAAAGAAAGCTGATGAGGCTGAATGAGCTTCACAAGTTCAGTGATGGGACGTTGACAAGAGACATAGAAAAGCTGGACCAAATGGTTAAAGACTTTCATCTGTACGAGTACAACAAGGGCATGGAGACTAAGAAGTGGTCAGAGGATGACAAGAGAAGAAGCAAAGACTTCATCACAGTAATCGAGAAAAGACTACAGATCAGAAGGATCTATCGAAGTCAAGAAAGCTTTGTTGGAGGAAGAATAAGAGATATTGACTATAGGCTAATCAACAAAACAACGTGACGACATCGTCATTACAATCAAAAGGTCAATCTTATCTCTTATTGTGAATAATATACCTTCTACATAAGTAGCTAGTTAATCTCTTGATGATTAAGTGTAGGAGTAATTGATATCCCTCAACGATTGAGGGGGAGCAGTTAGATGTTTCTTACACGACTTGCAAATTAAGGCCACACTTTTCTCCCAAATTTTATAACATATTTAAATCAATTGATATCCAAAATGTCAAAGGGTTTAAAATTTTTAATAAGGGGAGAAAATGTGATTAAAATATGTGTATAATAAAGAACAGTGATTATGTACAGTGATTATGTGGAGACTTTATACTCGCCCTCCCAAACGAGCGTTTGTGGAAAATTGTCAAAAAAAACAATCGAGGTACTAAAACGCTTTGATATTTTTTTCTAAGTACCTTCATTGCAACTGTTTTCAATCGGTTTTATGGATAAGGAGAACTGTACCAAACACCGACATGCATTTACTTAATTGGGTTGTTATAAGGTTGGTAAGGTTAGGTACTAGTTCCCACGATCCAGCCATAACCAGAGGGATATACCCAGGGACAATCCACTAGTTAGTGTAGAAGTCCTTCAGGCTATGACATGGGAAAAAAGAGTACAGTTGACGAATAAGGGAAAAGTGGCCGACTGAAATGGAGATAGTTATGGAATAAAACCAAACAAGGTTTAGTCTGATGTATCGGTATGCACTGAAGGGGTTTGAAGAATTAAAAAGAATAGTAAAGATAAAGGTTGTAAAGAAAGATGCCACATCCATTCACTTAGGCAGAAGACACCGGATCAATATTATGCTGCCAGAATAACTAAGATGGATTCGATGATATTGGAATTCGACATCATAGACCAAGTGATGCAATGCACAACCCGCCCTAGGCACTCAGAACTTTCAAAAGAATTTCTGGTTTCATTTCTCCAGAGGGACTAAACACGTTATCTATTGACTTTCTCATCTCGAGTTAGTTTGATATTGATCTCGGTGGCCAGTTCTGAATCAGCCTACGATTTACTAAAACAAAAATGCACTATTGAGTCTAGAGCCAAGAGACGTCAAGTTATCTCTTAGGGACACATATCCAATTTCTCTTGTCTTTCACACACTGTGGATACAAGTCTATCCTAAGAGGTTATACGCATTATCCTTGTTGATATTGCCAGAACATTCCGTTGTGTGAAACGTTAGTTTGTCACAATGAAGATGGAAATATGCTGGGAGACAACATCAAAACTAAAGCTCATCTAGGTAAGGTGACTTGTCGCGCGTTTCTACTGATTCTAATCTTGTGTTCAACTGGAAAGAAACAATGGTGCGGTTCTGCGTGAATCAAACTTGTTCCTGTATAAGAATTGACGGTTATTTATCATTTGACATACAATCAAAACTCTCGAAGTGTTACAAAATTCTTTCATAAGAAATACTTAGACTGTCTTTTCAAATCAATTTTCTCTTTATTACTAACTGTTTCATTACAGGATATCTTAAAGATGGAGATAGAGATGGAAATTCCCAGTTCTTGAGTGGTCAAGTAAAGTAAACCAAATGCCAAGACACGACCTTCACTTGTTATGATGTTATGAAAAACCTCATAAATGGTGTCTAAAAGCAACTTCGCCAAACTCTGATGTCATGTATTCTTCACAAGTGCACAAGATGGCGATCCATTACAAGATGATGTAAGATTATGTTTGGACGATGATCTCAAGAAAGCTCAAGATCACAGTCAAAGACAAGCGTAAGATGAATCAAAAGATTACTATCCCAAATGTACAAGAGATCAAATGTCTACGAGCTAAAGAATGAAGTGATTAAAGTTTGGTATTTTCAGGGGTGACCTCCCTTAGGGGGAGATTGTTAGATATTAGAAAAAGACTCGGTCACCCCGTGAATTTACTGTTTATTATAGCTCGTAGTTTAATAGTTAATAGTACGTTTTTCGGTTTTAAGTCGGGTACGAATACCCGGTATATTGTAAGTTCTATATATTGCCTCTTCCAACTTTGGAAGAGGCAAGCTAGTCATAATTCATTTTACAAAAGAAAACACTTTCTCTCTCTAGAATATTCTCTCTCAAGTATTTCTCTCTCTAGAAACTAGCTCGATCCAAGAATCGACCCCGTGTTATGATATAGGATATACCACAGGTGCACTTGCAAAATTTGCGCGACATGCCTTTGTGACCTGAAACCTCTTATTTTATAACTCCCAAGTTCAGTTATCAACACACCACTTAATAAAGACTTCCTCCCCATGTTATACCTATCATTTCGTAGACGAAAAACATCAAGAATTCAGGAGTAATTCAGATTAAAATAAGGGTTTAGACTAGTTTGGTATTTGAATACCCGGTTTACTTGTAACACTTGTGTAATCCGTCTAATCATCCGAGCTCGTATGTTTCTAATTTACTCTTATAAACTCTTTGTGATCATGAACATGTTTGCCATGATTGGCTAAACCATTTTTGATTGCTTGGATATGTGAATATAGTAAAGTTGTGTTTGGATATGTATTGATCTTGTTTAATTTCATGCTTATGTTAACTTGTTGTACTTTGAGTCTTATTACACTTTTTTATCAATATTGGCTCTGTGCACTTGTTGGGATAGGTCGAAAGAACCAATTAGTGTTATGCAATTTTAAAAACTTGTCTATGCGGTTTTAGCCTTTAGTTGGAGACATTCGCTTAGGAAAATTGGTAATTAACTAGACTTTAAGTGTTGTATTAATTCTGTGAGTAATCATTTGATTAAAGAAACATAAGTCTTGAATTAAAAACGGATTATTCTTTATGCACGATTTATTAAAAAGGTGATTTTGATGAGAATTGCTATATTATGAATTGTAGTCAAGACTTGTTCTTGTATATCTATCCAAACTGAGATCATTACATATGCCAACATTTCTAAATTATATGAACTGTCCGGTAATCATATTGTCTCTTTATTGAATTTCCTTCAAAACCGTTTATTTGCTATTTTCTTAGAATTCTCTTGTTTTAGTTTGAAATATTATGTAATTGAAAGAAGATATACAAGTCCTTGTGGGAACAACCTGCTCTTATCAAAACTATACTATAAAACGAGGGTTACACTTTACATGTGTGTTTTGGTAAAATTCGATAAAACTAGTAATATAAATTTAAAGCTTTCGAAACACATTAAAGTTTTTGGTGCCGCTGTCAGGGAATTAAAATATGTTCTTTTATCATTACTAAGTGTTTTAAACCAATCCAAATCGAATTCCATAGTAAAATCAGTAATCCGCAATGTTTTTTTGTCTTTATTTTTGCGCATATATGAATCACTTGACCCCAATGCGGAACACTTCGAGTCTCAGAAACAGAACCCGATGTACTTAAACCTTAAGTACGTCACACTTTCTCAAATTCGTGGTACTTTTCCTAAAGTACTGCATAATTTCTCAATTAAATACAAAATTAAGCTTTTTATCAATCCATAAACCCAAAACGACAAAAAAACACAGGAATTATTTACCAAATACGAAATACCCAAAAAATTAAACCAAAGTATGTCGCACTTACTTTTGAGTGCGACGCACATTTCTCCCAGGAAAACAAAATTTGTCTCTCTCGATTCAGATTTTTGTTCTTTTGTTAACCATATACCCAAACACAGTTTTATCTTGGATGAAAACCCGTTCTTCAGAGGCAGAACGTTTTAGTCCACTTTTCGAACCCGAACGAACCATTAATAAAACATAATAAAAGGGTACTTTTTTCACAAAAAGATCTAAGATCCGAAAATCCTTGAGAAATAATTCCACCTATTGAAGGAATCTCTGAATTTAAATTCATTCTTGAAATTTTCAAACAACACGATCCCATCGACATAGATCCTGATGATCATCCCCTGTAGGCCATAAACCAAAACGTAGCACCAACCCCCAGTCCGGCTATTACAACCCGATATAGCTTTCGAATTCGCTATTAAAGGCAACAATTGACTCTCTTGTCTAAGAAACCTAATTTGATGGACGTATCCGATCTGATCCTCATAAACACATTCATGAATTTATCGAAGTATGCAATATGTTCAAATACGGACCTACCGAAATGGAACCCGTAAGACTCTTGATGTTCCCGTTATCACTAATAGTTGAAGCCAAAACTTGGTTGAATGATACTTGATGAATGGGAACCATAAAATCCATAGACAAACTACGATGTGCTTTTCGTAATGTACTTTTTTCCTCCAACGTTATTTGATCGTCTTTTCGGAGAAATCCGAGGTTTCACTCAAAGCAAACGAGAAAGTTTAACCGAAGCCTGGCTTCGCATGAAAAAATTATTAAGAAAATGTCATGGACATGGTTTGTCGAAAGGCAATATCATAAAAATCTTTTCCCATAAGGACATGATTAAACCAACTCAATAATTCTTAAATGTTGCAGCCCGGAGGAATTCTTCATTTACAAAGTTGAACAAAGCATACCAACTTCTAGAAGACAAAGTCTTACTTAAACTCGAATGAGCTAAAATCAAAAACCTAAAAGCGTCATTCGAAAAACTGTTGCTTTCACCGATGAAGGTTAAATTATGGCTAAAATGGATGCCTTGACCATCAAAATGGACTCTTAGTACAAAAACATGAAAAACGAAATGAAAGAAATGCATGATAGATGCAACAACTGCGAAGGTAATGATTCCACTTTTGTAAAGAGGTTGATAGGCCTATGACAAGCGCAAAAAAGAAGCCAAATTCATGCAAGCATTTCGACGTACCCGTTTTACAATGATTATCGCGATCGCGATCAAAACCGTGATAAATAGTGTACAAGAGAACGAAGTTCCGACCGAGACAAAACAACATTTGTTGATGAGAATCGTGATCGCCAAACACAATTCAATGAATTTATAAGATCTCAACAATCCACAAACAACTTTGTGAAGAAAACTTTATATGATCTCAAAGATAGTTTTGAGACCGCAAACAAAAATCACCAAGCATCAATTCAAAACCTCAAAATTAAGTTCGATCAACTTGCATATGCCAAACCATCTGGATCTCTTCCCTGTAATATTAAGTTGAATCCTAAAAGAAGCAAAGCTTATTGTAGAAACTAGAAGGGGAATTGACGTTTTAAAATTTTACTTCTAAAATTTGTTAGACTCGAGTATATGTTCAACCAACCAACAATATGAACCAATAATGTATGTATCTACTAGTTATAACTAAACAAACAATAAGTAAGAATCACAACAATATAAAGAGATGAAGGAAGGAACAATCAAACCAAGACACCAAGATTTATAGTGGTTTGGCTACGAAGCTCCTCTTTGCCCTACTTCATCCCCGGTATCCTAACTCGTGATTTACTATGTCAACAGATCCTTTAGGCGAGGAGAACAAACATTTACTCGTCGCGTACGTTGTTTCTGACACTAAGCTAAATCGTTCGAGTACTAATCTTAGCTAAAAACATCTACCACTTCACAAGTAATTTTTTTTATATTTTTTAAACCACCATTCAACAATATAACTACACTATAGATTAATACTACTATCAGATTTAAACAATCTCACAAGTTACATCAAAGATAGAGGATTAGGTTTCTTAGAAGAAAGAATGAGAAATCACTAAACTACAATAATTTATTTCTTAGCAAATACGAATGTTCTTCTCTTGCACTTGGTAGAGAGGAGAGGAGAAATGAGAAATAAGAGATTGGATCACTTGAAACAAGACTCTAAATGAGACATAAGTGGCTAAGCCGCGATCAAGAAATTTAGTAAGAGAAAGAAGGTTTTTAGAGATAGAAAGAAAACTATAAAAATTCATGCAAAGAGGTATGTTTTTTCAGCTAGGAATAGTGCATTATTTATAGCCTGGAAAATCCAACGGCTACTGCAGGCGGTCCTGGCTATATATGAGCACCGACAAGCCTATCAAGGAGCCGCCCTAGACCGACGCTCACTTTTTTGTCTTTTAGTGGGGAAGGTTTTATCTGTTATAGCAGGTTCTATTTTTGGGGAAAAGCCATATTTGAATTTTTATGTTTAAATAAAACATTTCTTTTAATTAAAAAGTATTTTGTATATATTTAATTTTGTAAAAATACTTTTGTGAAAATGTGATGGTTAAGAAAAATTATTTTCTTGATCACTACTCATATTTAATGATTTGTTTATACATACCTTAAGTGATTTATATTTGAAATAGAAATTTACGATTAATAACTTGTAAACATTTATTTTTATTGTAAATGTTTTTACATTTTGTTATCTTCAAAACATCGAGAGGTCGAAAAAATATAAATAACATTTTTAGGGAATTATTTGTATTAACAATCTCCCTTTTTTGATGATGACAAAATATAAACTCATTTTATGTAAAAATAAAGTTTCCAATTTATTAATGAGTTTTAATTCATTTCTCCCCCTTTTGTCGAAGTCAAAAAAGGATAACCGTCAAATTGTAGAGAGAAAGAAATCGACGATGCCAAGACTCCCCCTTGATGTAGGCTCCCTCTCGCTTGGGGCACTAAAGGATAGATCTTATGAGATTTTTGCTACAAAACAAAGTGAGAAGTACAAGTGCAAGAAAAACATTTGCAACTAGTAGCAATATAACAATGCATGCAAATAAAACATAAAGTAGTTCCATTCATCACTTAAGAAACTCATACAAAAAACATACTACATGCAAGGAAAATAGAGCTAAGTCTAACAAAGGAACATTAATTCATGAATTACACCAAAATCTAAACATAGTACATAAGGTAGATAAAGTTAATACTACATAAATCCTAGATGATCCTTGATTTATAGGAAATGACTTTGAGCAAAAGGTTAGGGCGACATATCATGAGGTGACATGACCAAAAATTTTAAGGGTGAGGTGGAGAGAGTGAAGCAATGGCAGAAGTGAGAAGATACTCAATGTCAGAAAATATTAAGTTTATCTCATCCCTAAGAGAGAAGATAAGATTTTAGTTGTGAAAGCAACAAAGACAAGTTGATCCATGATAGTCAGGATAGTTAAAGTAAATGGGATGACCCATGAGAGGTGGTTGATGTGGTGGTTGTGGTGAAAGTAGTGAAGGAGTATCACGAATGTGATCAAGAGGGGTGATTGATGACAAGGAAAAAGCGATATCTAAGGAAGGATGACTTTCGAGTGGAATTAGGTGTGAGGGTCTTGGAGGTGCATCCAATGATATTATCGTGAAAAGGAAAAAAAAGAAAAAAAAAAAATAAAACAGAAAAAAAAACATTGGATTGGTGGTTGAAGGAAGAGGGTGTTGTCATTAGAAGTTGAGGTTGAGGGACTGAGTTATTATTGATATTAGGAAGAGTAGTGCCAAAAGGTGATGGATGTTGTGTATTTGGTTGATGGAGTTTTTGATGGTGCATTTGGTGGAGATGGAGAAGATGATGTTGTTATAGGAGAAGGTGTGGTAGTGACATCTTTATCACTATAGATGTTGACAAAGAGTCGTCTTGGTGGAATGATAGTTAGTTTGATTTTCATAAAAGGGTTAAATGAGGAGGCTTGAGTGGAAGCCGTGGAAGAAAGATATGAAGGAGATAAAGATGATAAAAAGAATGGCGAGGATGAGTATTTAATTTAGAAGGAGTGGATTAAAGAGGTAAAGTATGAGGTTTAGAGAAGGAAGCATCTAAAAGGTGTTTGGTTTATTTGGGAAAGAATAGTTGTGGCTGGAGTAGATAGGGACAACAATGCTGAAAAAGAGGAAACAAGAAGAATTTCGTGACTCCTTCTGTTGATGGTCCCTTAAACATGTGGCGGTCCCATACATATTCGGGGCCACCGAATGTTTTTGGGGGACCTTTTCTGGAGAGTTATAAAATTCTCCATATTTCCTTTGTTTTTCAGAATAAACCAAAGATAAGAAGGTTGGAGGGAAAGTTGTAGCACTTCCCATCTTTTAAGAATTACATATTCTAGCTAAATGGAAATTGCATGCAACGAAGCTAGGTAGAAGCATATAAATCACATAAAAGTCCATGAAATGTCATATAGCAAGCATCAACAATAATTAATGGAAGGTATAGGCACGATAGTCCTAACAAGTAATCGTGTTATGTTGCGACATTAAGTTTACGTGTGATGATTATGATGTGCACATCGAACATCTTCAGGAATGTCATCATTTGATATATTATATAAAGGATTCATTTTTATTGGATAGGAGATGAATTTATGATAATTTGGAGAAAATTCAGTTAGTTTGTCCAAAATTTTTGACAACAGGAGTCTGTATGGCAGGATGCCATTGGATCTATGTTTGAAGTCATTTATTAGACTTAGGATGAAATGAGAGATGTTGAAGGGTCTCTCTTATATATCTTGTGATGTTGATCTATGAAGTACCACCCCCAAACCCATATTCCATTGCGACCCATTTTAGGGGTGTTACAGGTGACCCCAGGGATCAACGCGTATGTTCTCAATTAATTGGTAAAGACTTGGTTAGTGGACTACTAGTGTATGAATTTCCATTAAGCAGTAAGTGGGTAAAGTCTCTATGAGTTAGGGTTTAACAAGATCACAATTGCTTTAATCCCTAAGATAGATTATAATCAGCAAATAAGGATGCTTTATGCAGATGCTTTAATTGTGAGAGAATTAATGTGTCTAGGTCTTAGGAAGAAGTCCCGCCTAAGTCTTAAGAATGATATGTCACCTCGAGAGAAGAAATCATTGCTAAATAAACAAACCAACGTTCTAATTGGATTAATAATGGTTAATACAGTTTTCTTATATTTGGCTCGGTAAGAGACATATAACTGCTCCCCCTCAATCGTTGAGGGATATAAATTACTCCTACACTTAACCATCAAGAGATTAACTAGCTACTAATGTACAAGGTATATTATTCACAATAAGAAATAAGATTGACCTTTTGATTGTAATGACGATGTCGTCACGTTGTTCTGTTGATCAGCCTGTAGTCAATATCTCTTATTCTTCCTCCAACAAAGCTTTCTAGACTTCGATAGATCCTTCTGATCTGTAGTCTTTTCTCGATTGCTGTGATGAAGTCTTTGCTTCTTCTCTTGTCATCCTCTGACCACTTCCTAGTCTCCATGCCCTTATTGTACTCGAACAGATGAAAGTCTTTAACCATGTGGTCCAGTTTTTCCATTACTCTTGACAACGTCCCATCACTAAACTTGTGTAGCTCATTCAGCCTCATCAACTTTCTTTGATCATTTCTGTCTCTGTAGACAACGGCTCTTGGCTTAGGGACAATCGTGTAATCTTCTTTGAAGTAATAGTCGGCTGCATCCCAATTTGGACGTTCAAGGTTGATCTTTGTTTGATAACTTTCAATCTCGCGAGCTGTAAGTCCCCACACGATCTTTGCACCAGTTCTTCCATCCACATGTTGACTGCTGTGTGAAGACTGATCTTGTCTGTCTTGGGCAGATGGTTGAGTTTTTCTTGAATATTGAGAAGGAACAGATCTTCAAAATCATTTGGATGCAGATTTTTGAAATCCTTTTCCGAGATCTTGTATTCTTGGTAATCAGCTCGGCGAAGGATTATCTCTCTCAGATAGTTGTATCCATATTTTCTTCAAACACTTTGACACTGATCACAACTAGAGAATTCGATCTGGTCGATCTGACTGCATCGACGATCAGAGGGACGTCACTGTGTTTGTTGATATAGAATTCCTTCCTCCTAAACCACCAGTGAGTGATGCCATAGACCGCACTGATGTCATATTCGCGTTTACTCTCAACCCACAGCGAAGGAACTAATTCTTCAAGGCCAAAGTCTATGGTAAGCGAGGCGCTTTGTGGCTTGGATAGGGATAAGGCAATTTTTCGCTCTTTGTCACCTGTCGCAGATAATCAGATCTTATTTGAAGAAGAATTGTGGTTGAAATAGTGTACCTGACCTGGTGGACCTCCTAAGGGCAGTGGTTCATATATGTTTCTTAGAATTTGATGACCCTCAGGATTACTCACATCAACTTTATTTGTCAGCAGCTTGTGGCATTCATCCATCTGATATTGAAGAAAGACACTGTTCTTGTGAAAGGCTTTGACAAGGTTGAAAGCTGGTCCTTCTAAATCCGCCTTGCAGAGTTTCTTCTTTCCTGTTCGTCTGCAGAACCATGATGAGGCGTCCCAAATTCATACGTCGTCCTTTAAGTTTGTTTCCGTTCACTAAACGATGAGGCGTATGCATTTTGCCCAGTTAATTTCTGGTTCAGGGAAATCATGGGGGAATGGTCATTCTGGTTCACGCGATAGTCGGTCTCTTCGCTTCTCTGTGAATCGCTTAAACCACGTAGTGGTCGACACCTTGGGAATGTGAGCGTTGTCAGTGTCCTCCATATCTGAGACATTCCCTTCATCCTGCTTTGACATGTCATCTGTAGATTGTTCAGAGTGTTCTGATTCGGGATCAGATCTGTGCATCGAAGAGTCAACACCAGCCTCTCTTGTGTCAGTGATCTGCCATCCAGTTGAGGAGGAGAATGGAGTGTTTGTTGTGAAGCATGATGCCTCAGACTCCCTTTTCTCCTTTGAACTTTGGTCATCAGCTTTCGGAGGAGGTTTAGCTGACCCAGAAGCGGCAGAATCAGATTTCCTCCTCTTGGTTGATCTACCCTGGTTTGATCCAGCTGAAGGGCCTTCATCATCATCATCATCATCATCATCATCATCATCTTCATCATCATCACTATCATGCTTTCTCTTGTGGTCTTTAACCTTGTCTGCAACTTCCTTATCCATATGCGTCTTCACAACTAGTCGAGAGGCTTCCATAAGAGCATGGTATAGACGGTGGGTTGTTGGTTTTTGTGCAGACTTCTTCTGATCATGTTTCTAAAGAGAGCACTTTTTAGTCACATTCTTCAAGATCAACCTTTATCAGTTGACCTGATGAAGTAAAGTTTTTTTGAATCTTGTTTCACCTCATCTTTTTCCTTTTTGCTTTGATAAATCTCCATTCGGACTCTTTTTAGGATTCTTGATTCTTGACAGACTCTGGGCAGCAACCACAGAGTAATTTCTCGAGAAATCGGCAGTGTGTCATTCAAGAACCTTGAGGAGAGAATCATCAAGTTTTGTTCCTAAATAATTATCAACAGCCGTAGGAACTTGGGTTCTAATCGTAGCCAAAACATCAGCAGAGTGATCAGTCTTCTTCACTTCAGACATCTCCTGCTCCAATCTTGCCACTCTCAACTGAAGGGCGATGAATGGAGTGATTTCAGGGAGAGATGTGGTGATTGTTGTAGCTTCCGTGTTGATTGGTGGAGGAGTGACCAGTGATGACGGCTTAGACGATGAGACCTCTGTGAAGGGAGCAATCACTGGAGGAGTTGACGTTTCGGTCTGATGACTAGGATCAGGTATGGTGGAATCAGACTCCTCTCTAGCTTTAGATTTCTCCTGATCATCTTCAGTTGGTTTGTCATGAAGAAATTGATCCCCAAAGTTAAAGGTGTCATCGAGATTTTTCATGGAAGACATAGAACCAGAATGACTTTCTGGTTTATCATCGATGACCCGTTTGTCTGTTATGAGCTTCAGGTTTTCATGAACCTTTGGGTAGGCTGTGGCGAGGAATTCATCATTCATGTGCTCAGGGTTTGGTCCAGCAAGAGACACATGTAATTTTCCAGAGTCTGATCCAGTCTGGTCTTCTTCCATGGGCTCAGGGTCTGGTCCAGCCAAAGCCTCATGCGCCTTTACAGGGTCTGACACAGGAATGCTCACTCCTGATGTTACGGTAGACGTGTCTACTTCATCTTGATCTTTGTCACCTTTAGGAGCAGCGGATTCTGTGTCACTTTCAGTTCTTTCTGAATCAGAAGTGGATGAAGGTTCATGGATCTCTTTATCTGATGTGTCATCATCGGGTTGAGAAGAGGGTCCAGTTGTCGAATCAGGAGGAGTTTGATCCCGCCTAGCAAGGATAAACTGATCAGTAGATCTTTTCTTCTTTGACATATCGATCAGGGAATGAGCTACTTGTTCTTCAGATACAACGGCCTTTCCCTTTCCCACTACTTCATGCAGTTTGGGAGTTGCTTCTGAACCTGGTTCCCTGATCGTTACTCCTCCAACTGGTGCCCGACCTTGTGGCAGAAGGGCTGGATCTAAGCTAAGCTTGATAGCTCGTTCCAGGTCTGCATCATCACCTTCTCCTTCTCCCTTTTCCTGAGGTGTTTCCAAACTCAACTTCATAGCTAGTTCGAGATCAGGATCATTACCTTCTTCGTGAGGAATAGTTTCTTGTTGATCTTCATCATCTTCGTCAACAAGTTTGAAAGTCGGCTTTCCCTTTCTCACTTTCTGTGGAAGCTTGCGCTTGGAAGGTTTCTTTGTCGGTGGAGGAGCTGGCTTGGATTGTTTGACTGGTGTGGTGGTTGTCGTCTTTTTGGGAGTAGCACGCTTTGTTGCTGGTTGCACGCTTGCACTTTCTCGAGGAGTTTTCTTGGTATTCGCAGCAACCATTTTCAGATAGTTGGGATAATAAGAGGATTGTTGAATGGCTTCAGTTATCAGGGGATCGGGGATTGCCATTCCAAACACTTCAACTGTCTCACCTTTAGGGACAAACTTGAGATTTCCTAAGACATAATCATCTCCAGTGTGATGAACAGCAGAATCAGGACGACGATGGATGTTGTTATTTCTTGCCAAGTAATAGATTATTACTTTGGAAAATCGTCCATAAGGGATGAGGAGAGGAGTTGGTTTTTTCTTTGGGTTCTTCAGACTGGCTTTGTGAGAGAAGTAGGTTTGGATCCCTTGAGTAAACTCTTCCCATATGAGCTCTGCATGATCAATATTAGTTTGGGTGACGATTCCCCACAGCATTTGCAGAACTGGGTGTCTGGGTTTGTCACTGCCAGACGTCTTTCCTGTCAGGCACTGGTTGAGCAGGGATAGAATTGCCCTCCAAGGTTGATACACATAATTCGTCCGTATACTGGAGACAAATTCTATAGGTTCAGGATATCCCAGCTCATTAACAAAATCTAGCACCGTGTCACCAGTCGGAGGTAACTCAAATGGGTGAGTTGGCTTGACAGGAGTGATCGCTAATGCATTTCTAAGAAGATCAGCACTTAGGTCGAACCATTGTTCATCAAGTTGACAGCTATAAACCCCAGTCTTCTCATTATATGACATTGTCTTCCAGAACTGTTGCAGGTATATGGAGAACATTTGCTGATGCATGAATGCTTGGAAGAAGATGGTAATTGCTTAGATGGTTCCATTGATATCTGAAAGATGGGGTTCTTTTGAATCTTTTGTGCGTTGAGAAAAAGGATGCTTTTCCCGATTGTTAACCACTGAGAGCGTGGAACAATCTGCTCATCTGTTCTTGTAGGAGGTTGAGCGGGAACATTTTGTTCTGCCATCGTATTCTGCAAACGAGCATTTAACAAAGACGACAAACAATGCAGAGAAACGAGGTTAGAGAGAACGTTAGCATTGATAAAAGTCATGTAACTACGGGATTGATTAAAACAGATGTAACTCTGGTTTGATTAAAATCTACTAATTAACCAACAGGATCAATTACTTATTATCTAAAGCCCGAAGTGGTTTAAGAAAAGCAACTGGTCATTTGTAAGGAGCCATGATGGATTATTGGGCTCAACATGTTCCAAAATATAAAATTTAGCCTAAACCGCAGCTAAGCAGAATGCCAACTCGCCGTTAGGAGAATTGAGCAAACCGTCACAAAAATATAAGATATTCGACCAAACCGCCGAGAGACGGCGGTTTACCTGTTGGATTAAAATAATAAAAAATTATGGCAACCCGCTGTTTATACAACCCGCTGTTTAGACAACTCGCCATAAGGCAACCCGCTGTTTGTCAACCCGCCGTTTAGGCAACCCGCTGTTGGCAACCCGCCGTTGGCAACTCGCTGTTGGCAACCCATTGTTTAAGCAACCCGCCATATGACAACTCGCTATTGTCAAACCGCCGTTTAAGCAACCCGCTGTTGGCAACCCGCCATATGACAACTCGCTGTTTGTCAAACCGTCGTTTAAGGCAACCCGCTGTTTTGGGCAAAACGCTATTTTGGGCAACCCGCTATTTTGTCAACCCGCCGTTAAAGCAACCAGCGGGTTGAGTAATTTATTAACAAATAATAATAATAAAAATAACCAACTCGCCGTTAAGAAAAACACGCAACCCGCCGGTAAGAATCAAGGACAACTCAATCACTAATGTTTGAGATATAAAACCACACATCAAAACACATTAATATATGCCTTATTAACACTTCCCAGCAACTAGATCATTTCTTAAAACACTACATTGGCATTTGCAAAGAAAACGACCCTAGATCTAATTTTCTACACCTTTTGATGTGTTTTCGATCGATTCCTTTGATATACACATGTAATATATGATATAGATTAACGTTCGAAGATTACCTTAGCAAGAAACACTGTAAATCGGTGATTTGAGAGATTGTTCTTGGCGGCGAGTTGCGAGTGTGTGTGTGTGTGTTTTATCTTTGACTGTTTTTTCGAAATGTTTGACTAAATGGCAACTCGCCGCCACCTTTATACTTCTAAGTTAGAAACTTGGCAGATTTAGTCCCTTAGGATTCCATCTTCTTATATTTTTTGTTTTAAGTATTTCTAAGGCTTTTCTAAGATTAGGCAATTGGCCAACTTAGTCCCTATTGGTTAATAAAGCTAGGAAACAAAGAGCAAATGCTTTTTAAACCCTAAACATTACAACACTAGATAACTTTGGACCTTTGAGTTAAAATTAATTAACTCCCCTTCAAATATTAACCCATTAGAATACAACAAACATCTTATAATTACACTTTCATAGCATCCAACAGTCTTTTAGAACCCCTTAGATTTTTCCCATTTACTCTCCCCCTCAAACAACAACCCGTTTTCTATTGAAAGAGTTGTAGTCTTTGATTGAGAGGAAAAGATCAGGCGAACAGACCTTCCCTCACCATTGTTTTACTATACTCTCATAAAGCATGGATATAAAGTAATCCATGCCCAGACATCAAACCGGGTTGCAATTTGAAGTAATTGCAAACCGTTTAGTAATTCCAAATGACTTAAAATATTTACTAAGTATTTATTATTATTATTATTATTATTATTATTTTTTTTTTACAAGGATACATGAAGACATTCTGTTTACTCATCCTCTCCTTCTTGAAGACGTCTGAGAGTTTCAGGGGTCAAACTCTTCATGCCTAGGCGTGGAAGAAGAAATTCGAACCGTTCTCTTGGTAATGCTTTGGTGAGAATGTCTGCAAGCTGATAATTCATTTCCACGAAGTAGAGTTCAACCACTCTATTTTCCACTTGCTCTCGGATGAAATGGTGCCGTATGTCCACATGCAAACGGCGGAATACAAGTCGGGTCTACTGGCTGTAAGTACATAAGGAGCCAACCATTCCTCTGAATCGAGTCCTTGGTTCAACTGGGAATTCCCATTGAGTCCTCCTTCCCAGTTTCAATTGATCCACCATTCGGTGTATCGACTACGGTTCAGAGAGATCTATTCCATATTCTTTAAGGTTTCGAGAGGCACTATTTTTGATTTGTTAATAAAGATGCCTCCGGGACTTTAAGAAACTTGTAATCCTAAGAAAAACGACATTTGTCTCATCATCGACATCTGAAATTTGGAGCTCATCTCTTTAAAAAATGTGTTACACGCATTATGATCTGTTGAGGCAAAAATGATGTCATCTACGTATATTTGAATTAAAACAAGTTTAGATATGTTTGCTGTTTTGCGTATTGATAGCATTGGATCCACGAGCGCCCTTGGAAGAAATGGTTGGTAACAGGAACTTTGAGAGGGTATATTACACGACCTGGAGCATGCTTAAGACCATAAAGAGCCTTCTTCAGACGATAGACGTGAGTAGATTTTCCTGCGTCTTCAAATCTTTCCAAGGCTGACTGACAATATAAGACTTCTTCTTGAAGATCACCATTCAGAAAAGCAGTTTTGATCAATCCATCTGGTAGTGATCATGTTCTTGGTTGCCCGCTATTGGCTAGGGAATATCTGATGGCCATCTATCCGTGCACTGGAGCAAATGATTCTTAAATCAAATGCCTTCCTCCCTGGACCGATATCCCTGTGGCAACTAACCGAGCTTTGTTTTTCGGTACTATCACCATATTCTTCAAGCTTCCTTTTGATACGATCCACTTACAGAGGGATAACCATACATAGAATTGGTCGAGGTTACTAATTACCATACTTTAAATAAAGGTTTCGGTTCAAATTCGTGAATTTCATATTGCATGGCTTAAAACCAGCAGTCTTTATCACGGCCATTTTTGAAGTTATTGGGATTCTTATTTTTTTTGACTTTGTTACAGTTCAGTATGGAAACAGCACCACAAAGCATCGGATGCTAAACTATTTTTGGTAGATACAGGACGAGAGGGATTGCCAATGATGTCAATCCAGAGGATGATCTTTGTCCATCTTCTGAGATGATTTTTACCCCCCCCCCCCCCCCCCCCCCCCCCCCCCCCCCCCCCCCCCTTTATCTGGTGGGTAAATTAACTTGGTTTGGAGTTTGCTGAATTAACATTCCCAGATTGATGATTGTGCAAACCTGGCATCTCCTGTATCAAGGTTATGGGAAGGATGAAGAACTCTTGTTGATTTAGGGTCGTCTTCCGTGAGTGGGTTCTTCTGCAAGTTTTGATGTTGGAACTGAGAATGATGTATAGGATGTTGACGATTGAAGCAACTTGTCGGACGGTTGGCTTCTGAGGCAATCGTTGTAGAAAGGATGTACATGGTGGAACAAACAGGTGAGCGTTAATTTCAGTAGCAGAAGGTACTGGTTCATTGACTCAAGATTGTTTAAGGTGTTCATCAAACATTGGTTGAAATAACTCTCCAGCTCTTTATCGGTTGGAGCGAGCCCTGATTTGAGTTGTCCAGGGTGTCATGATTGAAACGCGCGGGTCATTGAACTCATGCGTAACAGGAGCCATTGACTGATGCATCTCATCGAATTGTGACGTGAATTGTTTCCATTAATCGACGAGTTTCTTGTTGTAGTTTCTATAGGCCCTTCCTGCAAGGAGGCATACCCAACGAAAATCCCAATGGTCAGCTTTAGCTTGAAATTTTCTAGATTTTCGTATCATTTGTAGGATAGCATCAGAGCACAAATACTCAGAAAATGTAAGATCAGGCTTTATCATGTACAAGCTCATAAGGGGTTTTGTTATGACGAGTATGAATTAGTGATCGGTTCTGGGTATAACAAGCAGTAGCTACAGCTTTTGCCCATAGAAACATGGGTGCTTTCGAGAATATCATCATTGTACGTGCTGCTTCCACCAGTGTACGATTACGTCTTTCAACAACGCCGTTTTGTTGAGGAGTTCTCGGAACAGACTTTTGATGAAATATGCCAACACCTTCATAGTATTTCAGGACTTCACTTGGTTGACGAATTCCCGTTTACATTATCTATTCGGATATGAATCTGACTGTTTTGTTGAGGCCAACCTGTATTTGCTTCAGAAAGTTGGTGACGAAACTCTGGAGTTTTCCTTGGGGCCTCAAGAAATTTACATGTGAATCTTGAATAGTCATCCATGATGGTAGATGATTTCTTCCCTTTAATACTCTGACTTCTCAATGGACCAGTACAGATCCATGTGAAGGGGTATGAAGAACTTCCATATTTGTATTTCAGGATTGTGGGCCGGTGGTGAGAACTTCTTGCTTTTTCCATAGTTGACAGCGCTGTGCAAAGTATGATCCTTTTCAAATTCAATCTATGTAGACCTCTAACCAATCTTATAGAGCAAGATCATTTATCGTCAATGTTTAATTGGTTTAGACGACGATGCCACAAACATGGATTTGGACTTGGAAGCTTTGGAATGCATGCTTATCGGAGAGACTTCATCATGTCATCATATGGATATCGTATACAAAATTCTGGTGCTACAGACTACCTTTAAGTATGTCTGTACCATTGATATTCACGAACAAAGTCAAGTTGCTTTCTGAAGGCCACTTTAGATCAAAAAATCACAATTTTACCCTACAGAGAATAGGTTGTGTCCAAGTCCCTCACGTAGTATACTCTTGGAGATCACCAAATGATCACCCATAACATAATCTCCAGAACCCATGTTAGCTCCTAAAACGTGATCATTCCCGAATCTGACTGACCCGATGAACTTTTCCACAAAATTCAAATGAGCTTTGAACGATTCCCTGTCATATGTTTTGAACAGCCTGAGTCCAGATACCAAAGCATGACCTGTACGACCTGCATTTGAAAACAGTCGAGTTTGGAGAGTTTGGAATTTCGGTTCCCCAATTTTTGTTGGGGTCCTGTTGGTTAGCATATAGAGTAGAACATTTCACTCAAAAAGATTATGTTAAATGGGCTCATTTCGCCTAAGGCAAAATTTCTTCCTATGCGGTCTCCATTTGGGAAACCACAATCTGTTTCTAGGTGAGTTTCTTTCCTGAGCGGTCTACATTGATATTCCAATATCTGCGAATAGTTTTACGTTGCTTATCAACAACCAGTTGGTCTTGAAAACTGTTATCTAGACAGTTTGGCCTTCTTGGTTTCCAGATCTGCTTGGTCTTGTTTAAACTGTTATCAGACAGTTTTCCTTTTGGTTTCCAGATCCGCTTCTCGTTATTCAAGACAATTCTAACGGTGGGGTAGCATTTCACAGAATCCAAGATTTAACTACACACCACATTTCATGACTTGCAAAGTTTTACCACCTTTGTGTACAAAGTTTTGCACACAGATTCAGAATTCGAATTAATTACAACACGCTTAGAGCTAATGCTAGAATCAACCCGATTCACTTTTGTCTAAACTGACTTATTTGTCCTAAGGCGTACTTCTAGTTTCTTCTTCTTAGCAGGCAGGATCCTATTTTTCTTTGTATTGCTTCTAGGCTTTGACTGTTGCTTCAGTGGTATAGTTTACTCATGTGAGGGTATCACCAGGGATATTAGTCTGTTGAACTCTCTGGTGCACTTTGTGTTTCTGTGTGTTGCTAGAAGAAGTTCCTGGTTTATCACTAAACGTAACTTGCTTTTTCCTAGTAACAGGGGTAGAGGGAGCCTTGTTATCTCTTTCATTGAAACTTTTTGGGCAAGTGCCAATCACATATTCTAACAATTCCTGAGATAACTTAGTGTATTGGCAAGCATAGTTAAGTGAATATTCCAGTGGTTTATACTACTCTTTAGCTTTCCTCTACCATTTCACTACCGTTTCTACACTCTCCTTAAGATGGCTGATATAGTTTAAATGAGCACTCCTATTGTTCTTAAGGGGATGAGGGATGGGTTTAACGTCAATGGCATACATGCCAGGAGCAAGAACTTTTGGTTTGACATAGTCACTAGTGAAACAAGGCTCTTTACTTCGCAATTGAGCTTTTAGACTCTCAATCTCATTTAACATCGTAGATGTCTTTTCACTTGTGTGAGCACGCGTAATCTTAATTGAGTCATACAATTCCTTGTAATGTTGTTTGACCTTTCTAGTTCTATTCTAACGCAATCATTTTGTTCAATGAGAGCAGTGAATCTTTAACATATCATGGCTCATAATTCTGTCATTCACTTTAGCGAACTAGAACTTCAGTTTCTAATCACGTTGTCCTTTTCTTGAATTGATGTTAAGTTACTTGATCTTAATGATTGAGTTAAATTTTGGAGCTTTCTGTGATGCTTGTGAATTTTTATTATCAAATCTTTTTGAGATGTTGTATTTAATTGCAAAATTTAGGTATTCCCTTTAAAGTTTTGAAATAAGTTTTGACTCATCATCGAACTTTAGAACAGTCAGCTTCAAGATCTAGACAACGTGATTTTTCCACATCATACCAGCTAGGTAGAGTCGACAAACAAATTAACAATCAGATTTCATTTTCAATGAGAATGGTTTTTTTCTTTTCATTTTCAGCACCATTGCTTGTCTACAGTATCTTGTCCACTTCGTTATTACATTTGACACAAAATTTCTTCCATTTCTTTAACTTCTTTATGGGGGGGAAGGGCTGTTTTGAACTCCAACAAAGTGTTCTTTATGAGTTTTGGAAAAATGGAATATCTTCGTGAGGTAACCATCTTTTCGTATTTGCTCAATAACCTCTTTCCCCCCTCTGTATTACCTGTTGGTGTGATTCTAGTTTTGCAACTAGGTTTTGTCAAAGTCTATGTTAAAAAGTGTGTGAGTAATAAAGATTAATATTCAATTGACTTTTTAGTTGGAAGAATTCTAGGGACAAGCTTGACAGGAGTATTGGGTGGATACACTGTCAATGCTGAAATTGGTTTTGGAGCTAAGGTCTCAGCCTTTTTCCTGTTATTGTTATCTATGGACCAAAATATATGTTCTGGGGTTAGATTTTTTTAGGGAACAAAGGTTGCAAGAAAGTTCTCTTTCGAGTAATCGGGGGGGGGGGGGCAATCCTATCTTTATTTTCACACATAAAGGGCTTTGCCATTTTCAACAGCATTCTATTCTAAGTTATCTCCAGCTAACTCACGCGTTCCTCTGAGTCATGTATGGACAGTGTGGTGTATGATTGGTTGTGACAAGTACATGGACCATTATACAGAGCAGACTGAGCTTGCTTTGCAGATGCGGACATACGAGATTTTTGTAGCCTGTGCTACTTGTGCTTTTCATCATTTTAAAATGATTTTTGGTTTACACAACATGTGAACTGTTTGAACAGGACTGATTCCTATTTGTTTGTATAATTTATCTTCAATTCTTATCTTTTAAGATTCTTTAAGTCCAAAAAACTCTTCAAGAATTTGTCTATTTTTTTGTTTAAAAATCCTTTTTCAAAAGTGTTACCCCTTCTCTGTCCTTTGACTTTATAAATGGTTAACTGTAGATATCTAAGGAGTATTTAGTGCTGAATGATGTTCGATTTTTTAATAGACGTTTCTTTTCTATTCTGTATGAGATTAGTATTCTCATTTGTTCATAAATTTTTTCGTTTCTCTATCAGTTAATTCAAACTTTGCTCGTTTTTCATTATTCGACCGAACCTGTTCTTTTTATCTCGCAAGTTCAGAGGTCCACTGAAGTCATTCATTACCTTGTCTGGCTTATTTGCTATCTACTTTGTACACCTGTTCATGCATTTCATCGAGTAATAGAATTAGTGATCATTTTTGTACTGATGATGCATTACATTGTACAAACATGTTCTTCGTTTCTTCCACATATGATCATACGGAATATATGACTATCACTCGTATAGTCGGCATCAGATGTCAACAACGTAGTTGTCGTTGTATCATCGTTTGTTCTCGTTTGTTCTTCATGATACTTCATTCATAATGATCTACCACCAGTATCATGATCGTTGTACTCAAAATGGATTATTCGAGTCATATATATGATGTCCCCGCTTTATCGTAGATTGGATCTTCAGATGTGAGATTTGCCATGAACATGGTCTGTGAAGTGGGACCCTCATCAACATCAGAGTCGAATGCATCACATTCATCAGCTTCAAAAATATGGTCCACATTGAGTGCCAAATTCATTTCATGGCTGTGAATCATCCACATCATCATCAAGTTGGTAACCTGTTCCACTAGCAAGCAACAACGATGTTCTTCATCCAGTACTGCTCCACTCTCATGGGCTCTGCATTAGTAGCATCTTGTCCTTGTAAGTAGTCTTTGATCTTGAAGTTGCTTTGCCTTGGACATTCAAAGTGCTATGTTGCCATAGTCCGTTACAGTTGTAGCACTTGTTGGGTTTCGCTTGACCAGGATTAATCATGCCTCCTCTGTTCTGAGTCCTACATTTAACACGCTACACACATTTCCTCTTGCATTGTTTTTTTTCTTGATATGGTCCTTCCTTGATTAGTCGCATTGTATCTTCCACGGACATCTTGAACCACAACTTTCCCGTCTTGAACCATAGCTTTGTTCCTTGCATTAGATGAAGCTCTAAGTTGATTGTTAGTTTGAGGAAGATGTGATTTGTACGATTGAGTGAGGAGGGCAAGTGTGTTGGATAAACTTTCAATCAAGTTTTCTGTTGAAGAACTTCCTGAGTCCAGTTGAAAGTGGTCAGCAGGAGATGGTTCTTTTGTGGGTTGAGGAGACTTGGATGATTGTGTTGGATACTGCTGAACTGAGGCGTCCGACACTAGTGCCAAAGGATCATTATTTGGTTGAATGAACCTTTCCATCATAATTCTGTTCTCATTAGCGTGCACCTCATGTTGCTTCAAGTAAGATTATGTGATCAAAGTTTGACTCTTTCATACCTCTGTTAAGTTTGATTCAGTTATGGAATCTTACTCACTCAGGTAACATGATGTTACATTCTTTGAGTTAAGTTGCATCAGGCGGCGATGGTTCTCTTGATGATTTCTCATGTCATTAAGAGCTTCGTAACCTAACGTAGTATCCTTGAATGGTTTCTCCTTTGTTTTGACAGAGTGTTCAAATTCATCGTATAAACTGAGATTCCTTCATCCTTTGTTAACTCAAACCTTCCAGAATCATTCTTCAAATTTCCCAATTGTCTTGGCGAGCGGTATTAGTGATTTGTTGTGTGAGTTGATGTCTTTGTATACCTTGAAGTAGATATTGAGTTGCACGATGTCAGTCTTTATACCTTTCCTTTTCTTCTGCTCAAGGCGTCGTTTCAAGGACTCTAGCACGTACTGGACCTTGTTGAACTGCACCCCCAGTTCCTCCAGCAATAACATCTGAGACCGTTCCCATATGAAATGGTCATTCTTTGATGGACTTCATTATATTCTCTACATTATCCTTTCCTATACACTACAGACGTATATGTGTGCCAAGATTCAAGTCTGTTCTATCAAGCATTGGTGGGCGTGTATCAGAACTGCACACTTGGATGTCTTCTTGAATTAACTATACATCTTGTTATTATTATGATATGATATGTTTTGATCGATCCTTGATTATGAGTGTACGGTTAAAAGTGGTGAGGTTAACGTATTCGTATTTTGTTTAAGTGATATTAAATCCCAGAGTTTGAAATATTTCATAATTTCTATGAAGGAGCTCAACTCGCCGCCAAAGGCTACACAAACCGTTGACCCAAGGGAAACTAAGGCAACTCGCTGTCGGTGGAATTTTAACGGCATAACTCGCCGAACACAACTCGCTGCCAAGCAACCCGCCGCGAAGAAATAAGGCAACTCGCTGGTGGAATCTTAAGGCAACTCGCCGAACACAACTCGCTGCCAAGCAACCCGCCGCGAAGAATATTTTAATCAAATCGCCGTTGAGTTTTCAAACCGCCAGAGTTTCCTTAAGATATTTGCTATTTAAAATATTCAACCGCTTGATAACCTGTTAAACGCTGGTAACGGCAAACCGCTGTTTAGTATAAACGCTAACGCGTTTATTGAGGAACTCGCCGCTCCTGTTCAAACTGTGGTACCCAACTCGCTTGCTTAGTAACATACTCGCCTCTTTGAGCAACTCGCCACCTAAAGACAACCGCCGTGTGTCAGAGGGTTGGTAAATCTACTTAACTTAAATTAAATATTTTTCTAGCAAACCGCTCCGCGAAGAAATTCTGGCAATTCTCCTACGATAGTACAACGATTATTTTATCACTCAAAAATCACCTATAAATCACCCTTTGACTCGATTTTGCTTGATTTCTTTTGCACAACACAGTACCATAAGATAATAGCTACTAGAAACACCCAAACTTTATCAATACAAACAACAAAATTCGGAGATCTTCAAAAAATGAGCTAGTGCCTTCAAAAGTACTCTTTTCGATCTAAATCAAGACAAGAAATCGCACTATACACACGATCTATATTTTTCCCATTAAGCTCTGATAAACCAATTGTGGTATATCCTTATCATAACACGGGGGCGATTCTTGGATTTGGCTAGTTTCTAGAGAGAGAAACACTTGAGAGAGATATCTTAGAGAGAGAAAGTGTTTTCTTATGATAAAGTAATATAATGGATAGCTTTGCCTCATACAAGTTGGAAGAGGCTATATATAGTACTTTCAATTATACGGGTATTCGTACCCGACTTAAAAACCGAAAATAACTTTACTTTTATCATTAAATACGAGCTATAAATAAACAGTAAAATACACGGGGTGACCGAGTCTTTTTCTAATATCTAACAACATACATGTACTGAGATATATCATGTATATATCTTTGAAAGTTTGATCTTTCATATTCATCGTTAGTGTTGTAACTAAAAAAACTATTAGTTTACTATGTAGTCTCGAGATATTGGTAGTTATTAAATATATACGAACAACCTCACAAATATTTTAGTATAATAGATTTTATTTTAACACAAATGGGTTTAGAGGTACACCCGTGGGTATTTAGGCGGGTACTCTCGTGGGTTTCTTAAATGGGTACACCCATGATGGATATGCATTACCTGTCATCCACCCGCCACCTGCCGATGGGTACAAAATTTTCACCCACTACCACCTAATTTACGTGTGGGTACCCATGGGTTATGGGTTTTTCTCACCCGTTGTCATCCCTACATAAAAGTGTACTAAATTTATACTCAATTTCAATTTAATGTACTTAACTTTTTTTTTCTCAATTTAATGTACCTAACTTTTTTTTTCTTGCAAATGAAGACAATTAAGAGGTTACCAGGTCACCATCAAGTTACCTTCTTCTCCAACATGATTTTCCGGCAACCTAGCATTCAAATGACCCACCACCACACCTCCAAATCGATCACTACCGGCACCACCCAAAGCGAGCTGGTATTTGTACTCGTGCTCATTTCAAAAACAGTCCTCTATTTGGCTTGGAGGTATTCCTCGAATCGTCAGATTGTTCTTAATAGAACCTTTAACCATAAAGACAATAACCACTTTTAAAATAAGTGATAAATTGTCGGGTCTCGAATTATGTCGTACCAAAACAAAACAGTAACCTGAAATCAATAACAGAGTAATACGTTTGGTAATATCTTCTATTCAAAAAAATATATTAATCACTAATGAACTAGTTTGATTTTATGTAAAGACTCATTATGTGTATAAGTTACTACTAAAAGAGTAAATATGTTTTCTCTAATTTTAAAACAACTCTTACATATATTTTTGTTTCCTTACTGATGGTTGCCCATCACTTCTTTCAATTGAACTAATTAACAAACGAGACATTTTCAAATTATTTTATAGTGATGGTTGTGGTAGTGGTGTTGGTGGGTTATGGTGGTGGTTGTGGCTTGCCGAAGGCGGTAGTGGTAGAGGTCACCAGTTGAAAAATCATGTTGGAGAAGAATGTAACTTGATGGTGACCTGGTAACCTTTTAATTGTCTTCATTTGCAACCAAAAAAAAATTGAGTACATTAAATTGAGAAAAAAAGGTTAAGTACGTTAAATTGAAATTGAATATAAGTTTAGTACATTTTTATGCAATTTGCACTATTGAATATTCTATTCGAGGGTATGTCATAAACTCATAATTCATACGGGTCTACTATGCCAAATTGCCAAGTGTGCTAGTAGTATTAACTAACAGTTTGGTTTAATTACGTGCATATAACAAGTTAGGACACCCGCGCTCTGCTGCGGGATGTTTGGCGGCCGGTGTTTTCGGTTGGACATGTTAGAAAGTATGTTTTTGTAAAAAAAAAAAAATAACGGTCGTTAAGCAACGACCGATTTAAAGCACTGTTTTGGTGCATTCTAAAAAAAAAACTAACGGTCGACCGCTAGTGGGGAAATGGGTATTTTATAAACAAATTTAAAATGAGGGCAGTTTTCTTAATTTAAACACATAGTGCTGAGGGGGTATTTCGTAAATTTGTGAGGGTTATTTGTAAATAAAAAAAGGAACGGGTCGGGGCGGACCGGGTCGGGTTCGACACGAAATACGATAACTTGAAAATTGCCGACGTGAATATTTTGAGAAAAGAAAGCAAAAAAACAATTAATTTTTTTTTTTAAAAACGTTTCGGACGGGATCGGGTAAATCCGGTGCATTTTAATGCAAACTTTAAAGCACCTGAAGAGCCGTGTTTAGTTCTATTGTTATTCATAAAAAAAACAGACCGATGACTAAAAAAGTGCGAGAGAGGTATTTAAATAAAAAACAATTATTTTTTCTAAAATCAAAAAAAAAAATAAAAAAAAAACTATGGACCGGGATATGGTTGCCCGGCGTATTAAATGCACCCCGGTCAACCCGGTGCATTTAATGGACACTAAATGCAAAAGGCCATTTAATGCATGCTTTAAAATGTTCGGACATTCATAAAAAAAAACAGACCGATGACGTAAAAAAGTGCGAGAGAATAATTAAAAACATTCATAAAAAAATCAGACCTGATGACTAAAAAAGTGCGAGTGAGTATTTAAAAAAAGAAGAATTTTTTTTTTTTTAAATAAAAAAAAACGATCGGGGATTCGGGTAGGGTGAGCCGGGCATATTAAATTGAACCTGGTTCAAACCCGGTAAAAAATAGGAAAAAACTTTTATCTTAAAATTTGTTTGAGAAAAAAAAGTTTACATTTAAAAACTTTCTTGGCGGGTAAAAAAAGCGCAAAAAAATGGTTAAAAAAAAAAAAAAAAACTAACTGTATATGAGGGTATTTCGTAGGAAAAAAAAAAGGAAAATTTTTTTTTTAAATTTTTTTTTAGAAAAAAAAAGAAACGGGGAAGATTTGCGTGAGCGCGGAGGTTTGAGGAAAACTTAAAAGGTTGTATTCATAAAAAAACAGACCGATGACTCAAACAGCAGCTGATTCGTAAGGGCTATTCCGAGAAAAAAAAATAAAGTTTTATTTTAAAGTTTTTAGAGAAAAAAAAAGGGTAAAAAAGGGTTTTAAAAAAAATGCAATGTAAGAAAAAGAAAAGAAAAAAAAACAAAAAAAAATGGCTCATTATATTTCGGGTAAAGAAAATCGGGGTCGCATTATATATAAGTAATAATTTAAAGATGTGATTCTATCAAACAGATGGAATGTTCAATTATTATAATAACAGAAGCTTCCTCTAATAGTGAGGTCCCCTTACTGGTTCAGAGGCCAAATATTCAAGTTTAGAGTTCAAATGCCATGATAGAAATTCATATATAAGAGGTTAGGTGTAGTACGCGGCAAGGCGGCGTTAGCCGGCGTTGCCGGCGTGTTACTACTTTCTCAGTTGGCGGCATCTGTTTTTTTTTTTTATCCCCAACGGCATTGGGTTCGGCGTTGGCCGGCCCACGCACGTTGAGGTTGATTTTAAAAAAATTTATTTACCCTCCCCTTAAACGGCTAAATACTAGTTTTAATTTGTCCCTCTTATTTAAAATGTACCAAACCACCTCTAACGGCTCTTTTATTAAAAAAAAAATTACAAATAAAACAGCTCCTAACAGCTATGTTTAAAAAAAAAATAATCATTTTTCCCCCCTCGCACAAACTCATTATTAAATACTACATCAATACCTCTATATTATTTTTTACAAAAAAAAAATAATTTACATAAAAACAAAAAACTCTATAAACTTTCACAATGATTTCGATATTCGAAACAACGTTTTTGATATCGATGGAGAAACCAGACGCATTCTATTTACAAAAGCTGTTGAGTATCACGAATGGCTTTACAAACAAGAAAGCTCAACACGATTGACCCGTTACACATCTTCCGTGACGTGGAAAGATGCCGAAATAGACGTCTTACGTGCTGATTATTTTGATGATCATTGTAAGTATCCGTTATAATATTTTTCGAAGAAATTGTACGGAGACGTAAACTTTTTCTAAAAAATGTCAATGGCATTTTCAAGTTATACGGCGTCCTGTTCTCCCACAACATTTTTCTTTTTTCTTCAAATCTCAACTCGATTATACGGGTCGAATGGTTTTCAGTGCTCTTATGAAGGTGCCACAGCTGCCATACGCCAAATGGCATACGGCAGCACACCCGTACGCGTTTGATGAAATATTTTCAAAGGACGTGTGCTACTGCAGAGATGCGCTATGTTTTTCTTTTAATATGTGCATCATGGAATTGTATATGCCGAAGTATTTAAGAAAGCCAACACTTGAAGACTGTTGTAAAATACAACAAACGCATAACAATGTTTCATGGTTTTCCGGGGAAAGCTTTTGAAGTATTGATTGTATGCACTGGGATGGAAAAATTGTCCAGTGTCATGGCTAAGGTTCATACGGTAGGGAGTGATAAAAAATACACCTTACTATAATGCTGAAGCCGTTAGCTTAGCACAGATCTGTGAAATTGGATGCGTTTTATGGGTTGGTGGGTGCGATTATATTAAACTGATATTAATGTTTTAGATAATTCTTCGTTATTCGACGACCTATTAGATGACTTAGCCCTGGGGTTCCGTATGGTGGTAAACGGAGCTTCTGTATAGTAATGGGTATTACTTGGCTGATGGAATTTATTCGGAAGTGGGCAAGTTTGTCATATCATCACGTTGCAACTGGAATCCGAAGCATACGTACTTTAAACAGCGTCAAGAAAGTGCACGAAAAGATGTCGAACGTGCTTTCGGTGTTCTCCAAGGACGTTAGGGACTTATTCAACAACCGGCACATGCATACGAAGTCAACACATTACGTAGAATCATGTATGTTGGCATCATAATGCATAATATGATTTTAGAAGATCAAAATATGTCGGTTGTTAACTTCAAACATGTGTATTCTAATCCCGCGAGGTCAATGCAAACAATGTGGATCGATCGATGTGAAACCCAACGTCGTAAAGCAAAAGAATTAAGAGACAAAGATACGCATATTAGTCTCCAACAAAACCTTATGAACCATATTTGGCGCGAAGTTGAAGACGCATCGGAAGAAGATTAGTCGCCGGGGCGTATTTTTTATTTTATTTTTATTTTAGAATTTTTTTTAATGTGTGTTTTTTTAGTATTGTAATGTGTATTTAAATTTAATGAATGAAATGATTAGTTTGTTAAATGAATGAAATAATTGAAGGGTGTTTTATGAAAATAAAGAGGTGAGTGGTGTTATTTGGTGTTATGATAAGGGGAGTGGTGTTGGTGTTGGTGTTATGCTGATGTGGCGCTGACGTGACAGTCAAAAAATGGTGTTATGGTGTTATGACACCTGGGGCTCTAATAATCTCCTCTAGAAATATGTGTTTTTCATCTTATTCTAATTTTGTATTTATCAAATTTCTATTACAATCAAAAGTAAAAATGAAATAATCTTCATTTTCATCTACATCTGCAACTTGAAACATTGAAAGTACACTTTCTTTATCTTAAACTATCTTTCACGTATCTTGAACGTTGACTTCAAACTTTAGTCGTTGTTGGAAAAATAGCATAAGTAAGATGATACTCGATTTATCTTGACTTGTGGAAGACTTGATTACTTGACTTTCATGTCGAAAATGTTGAGAATTCTGTATGAATGCTAAAGACGTCCTTGTAGCCCATTCTTTTCTTTGAAGGTGTCAACTCAACTTTAAACTTTAATTTTGAAGACAAAATCAGCATTCTTGAAGGCAATTGTGAAGCTCATTCAAAAACCAAACTTTGTAGTTCTTGAACGTGATCCACCTCAAATTAACAATCTCTTCAATAAAAAGATAGTTGTCATGCATGCTCATTAAAGTTTATCAAACAATTTTGAGGAAAATCTTCCAACTTTATCTAGACCGTTCATTTTTATCTTTATTGCCACAGATTCTCTACTCATTCATTTGATCAACCAACTTCTTGTAAAATATTAGACTTTCGTTCATTGTTTGAATCTTGACTGTTTGTTTGAGGTGACGTTGTAGTTCCACTTTGAACGTTACAACTTTGATCTTGATTGGTTTGTTGTCGACGACGACATTTAGATTGTTAAAGAAGAGTTATCGTTTTGATGATGAAGTCATTTACAATTTGTCGATGTTGTACCCCTTCCTTATCATTTTATACCTGAACATTTTATCAAACTTTCGTGACTAACCATCTTTAATCAAAATCTTGTGAGACTAACACGTGTCTTGATATCTTAACCATTTCTTTTCACTGTAACCCATTTCTAACCACAATACTTTGTCGATATATATTTCTCCACCCATTTTGAAAATGATTTATCATTATCATCATGAATATTTAAGCTACCCGGTTGATAATTATTAGGGGATAGGATCATGATTGGTATACTAGTGTGTTTAAATCAAAGTGTGTGTAGTGTGTGTGTTTAGAGAGAAAATATTTAATTGACTTTTGATTAGGTGAAAATTGTTATACTTAATCTTGACTACCTTGTGTGTTCAACTCTTATAAAAAATAAACTACCTTCCTTATTTATAGCCTAATATGAAAGCAATTTTGATAACTTAACAAGACTGTACTTTGTACAAGTACTTACAAGTAGATTATTTCTTTATTTTTAACATCCTCCTTCTAAATGATCTACTTGGGAACTATCCTTATTTTGTTTTTGATGATGACTTCTTCCTTATGCTCAAACACTTTATTTTGAAGTAGTCCGTCATTCTCTTTTCATCATAGAAGCTCGAAAACGCTGAGAATTCTTGCATGAAAGCTGAGGACGACCTTGTAACACTTACTTTGTCTTTTGAAGGTATCAACTCTACTTTCGAACTCAAAATCAGCATTCTCAAAAGCTATCTTGATCTTCTTTTGCAACTTGATTTTTTAAATGCTTGTATGAAATCTTTATCTCTGAAATTGATATTGAATGTAGATTTCATTCAAAAAAATGTTGCTAATGAAAGATCTTGAACAAGATGATATTGATTGAACATTGCTTTGTAGAAGACTTGATCACTTGCATTTATTCTTGAATCTTCATACTCTTTTAGCTCCCCCTCAATCACATATCTATCTCTTGAAGTAGTAAACTTGTTTGATGAAGACATTGTCCATATTGTTGAGAATTAATTCCAAGCAAATGTTGAACCGGCTATCTTGATCGATCTTTGAAGTTAATGAAACACTATAACTTATTCAAAACGCTTGATGAAGTAACCTCGATCATGAATACGAACCTTATCTTCTTAAACAAACTACTTTTCCCACAATGATTTCTTTAACTCAATTTCTTCACTGATATCTTCCTATGATTATCAACCAAAATAATTTTGTCTCGTAATGTCTCTAAATTCTTCTTAAATCTTCTCCCTTTTATATTCTTGGATTTATCTTGTATTTTTCTCCCCAAATTCTATGCTTATATCTTCTCCCCCTTCTTATATATATAGCAAATTCTAAGCTCATATCTTCTCCCCCTCATGATGATTATGATTCATCGTGAGCATCATGACCATATAGGCTTCCAAAATAAGCTCTGAGTTGAGAATAACTTAAAGAATTACATTTGAAATCCGTGAAACATACTCCCCCAAAATAACTCATAAGCTCCCTTAAACCATCAAACTTGATTGCTATCATTCCTGTAAAGGTTGAAAGGTAACTTTTGTTGTTATAAGATTCGTTGAAGATGTCATGCTTGTTAAAGGTAGATATGTTGTTGTATGTTGTAAAAGATGAAAGGATAAATAATATCAGAGTAAGAACCATCTTCCACATTAACCATGTAGTCCATGTATCACAAGAACAGGCTTTGAAAATTTCTGATGAATTATTTCAAAAATATGATCAAATCAATATCTCGATGATAAGGATGCGGAAATATGACCGTAAAATCCAAAGAAGCATTGATCTCGTGAACTTAGAGTAAAACAACTATTTAGTGTTAAAAACAAAGAAATGTCGTTTAGTATTTTCAAAAACAAATTTCGAAGAAACACATAACATCTAGATCACATAGATTACTATATAGCACTTATTTGAATCATTAAGCAATCATTTTCAAATTAGTGACCTACGTTCAACGTTGGCATGATGTTAGCACTGGTAGGATTTCCATTCAATCACTGTGAATACTCTTTTGTAGTATCACTCTTGAATGTTCTGGCATTGTCACAAAGATATGCAATGCATTGTACCTTTATGTATTTCTGATGTTTAATACAAACGTACTTTTGTGTCCTAAATATATTTCTTTGAATATCAATTTGGCTCTAGACTCTTATGCACTTTTAGTAAGCAAATACTAGAGTAGAACGTCCTTTATTCAATACCAACATTCTCAGAATGAGAAGTCGATAGATGACGTGTTAAATCTTCGTGAGAATGAAACAAATACTTTTTAAGAAGTACTTGTGTAGCTAGGAGGGGTTGTGCATTTGCATCATTGGATCCATGATGTCTACTTTAATATCAGAAATCAACAAATAAAATCCGATAGATTATGTATTGACCCAGTTTATATCCTAGTTTATGAGAAACACCCTTTGTCTTTTCTTAGAAGCCTCTCACTTTTTAACTCCGACCTTTGTATTTGCTTATCATTCAATTCTTCTTCATCATATTCTTGTTGCTTTTGACATCTTTATCATTTTTCGTTCATTTTTTTTCATTCAAAGCTTTATTACTTAAGTCCTTTTGGCATTCAAAACATGTTGATTTGCACCTCAAATTCCATAATCTAAACCTAACTTTCCTAACTTGGAAGGAGACTCCAGGGTAGATTAATTCCGGTTCTGAAAGATCATAGGAATATTTAAGAGTAACTAAATCACACCGTGAAACTCAATCAACATACGCCATGAAATAAACTTTACAAAGAATGTTCGTTGAAAAAACATTATGGAAATTGGATTCGATGTGCACATCACTAGACACCTAATAAAATATATATATATCCTAAAATACCGAAATTAGTAATAGTATAGAGAGTATCCCGTTTATATAAAAATTGTTTGAGACAAACCAATATTTTATCTTCCCTGATGTCGTATCCCGATGAAGTGTGAAGATTGAAAATCTTGTTTCAGTTCGTGATCGCATGCTTGAAAAATCGATATTTTGGATTTTGGATTCTAAATCTAATAACGCAAAGGGAAAGCATATAAAGGCACGCTAAACTAGAAATAAAGGCAACTTAAAATTCTAACGAAATTTAAAAAAACTAAAAACTAATTAATAACCAAAATTACGAACTAATTAACTAAAAATGACAAATTAAAATTCTAAATACTCAAAATGCAAATTTCTTAAACTAAATGTATTAAAGTATTTTTAGAAAAACAGAAATTATTTTTTTGAATTTTTAGACTAATTAAAACTATTTTTAAACTAAATAATACTAAAAATTAGATTAAAAATACTAAATTATAAAAATTTAAGAAAATTTATAAAAATACTATAGGTTTAACAAAAGAATAAACGAACCAATAAGCTCTACAATAGCGTACAAAAATTCAAATAAGCTGATAAGCTAAAACCTAAACACCATTTAAGAAATAAATGAAACAAGAGATGTATGAAAAAGTCCCAAGGGCGCAGTTGGTAAGGTGTGTGTGTTGTGTGAGGGAGGTCACAGGTTCGAGTCCTGTGACCTACCTTTTTGTAAAAACATTTTTTGTTTTAAAAAAGCTAAAGAATAAGCAAGAAAACTACACTAAATAAAATGGACATATTGCTTAAACTTATTAATAAGCCAGGAAAAAAACAATCAAAAGTGACCAGATGGCTTTTAAGACTTTGAAGGCTATAATGTTAGAAAATATTTATAAACAGAACTTAATACAGTTATGTATTAAAGTAATTCTGTTAGTTATAGTAGTACAGATAGCTGAATAGTTTAGTACTGATAGTATAAAGGTTAAGTCTGTAAAGCAATTAAGTCTTGTTCAGCATTAACTTAAGTCTGGTACAAAATAAAGTTAATAACTGCTTGGTCAGTAACATTTAAGTCTGTTGTAATTTTAGTAATAGTTATCAATTTAAGACGTTGATTTAGTAAGAGAAAAGTATATTTAGACTTTGATTTAGAAGAGATAAGTATTCACTTAACGCGTTAGGGTTCCATAAGCCTATAAAAGAACATAGAATAGTATTGTAAAGGAGAGAACATTGATTGAGTATTCACAATCAAATAGTAATAGTAATAGCAATTTTAGTATTTGTTCTTGTGTTCGTCTTGGTATAAGTATTGATATTCCGCGTCAATATTTATATTCACAATCATTGTCTCTTATAGTATCTTTGGATTTATTCAAAGGACTATAAGTCATTCAAGGCTCATTCAGATCCTGTTTATTAGGACCTACAAGTGGTATCAGAGCCACTAAAGGGACTTTGCACAAGATTGAACATAGATCAATAACCTTTATTCCACGCAAATCAAATAATCATTTTGGGGTCTCCAACCTGCAAACAATAATATTTCATCTTCATTTATGATGAGTCGAACATTCTCTTCATGATGACAACAACTACACATGATGAGAATCACTAGTACCAGCCACACCAAGGAGATGCTCCTGCTAAACCACCACAAATACACTTTCAAACATTAAACTGCCCGTCCTCCAAAAAGATGATTATGATACCGAGGGCAGATGGAGATGACATTATCTTTGAGTGAAATAGATAAATAAGGGTCCTGGAAAGTGATTCAAATGGAACTTAAAGAAAGCGAGTCACCAAAGGTAAGCGGGATGGTGTATATCAGAGTTCTTCCTTCAGCACACAGGAAGAACAAGATTGCAGATGAGAAAGAAAGGAAATCTAGAACACTACTTGCAAAGGCTGGTTCCAAACAGAATCATACTACAACAGTTTTCCAATGGCATGGATGATGCCAAAGAGGATCTGGGCAGCCATAAAGACACGGTTTGGTGTAATTTGCGAACTCGAAAAAAAGAAAAAACACGCAATCAGTTTATTTTTTTTTTTTTTTTTTTGTGATTTTTTTTTGTTTTTTTTTTAATTTTTTTATTATATTTTGGTTTTTCTTTGAACCAACATTTGAGGCATTTTACTATCTCGTCTAAGGAAGCTTAGAGAAAGGGTATGGATTAGGTTCCAAAAACCCTATCACAGATTGGATGCCCTTGGTGCTGGTGTGTCAGATGAAGACTCAAATCAGAAGTTTATTTGAGGTCCCTTTCCTCCTGCGTGGGACAGTCTAGCCATGACAATGATAACGAAGAAGAATATTGACACACTGTCAATAGATATTTATACAATAATCTGAGTGCTTTGAACAAGACATCCAAAAGACATCATCTCTTCCTTACTCTAATAACTCTGGCTTCTTACCTATCACAAGCCAAGCCTTCTTCAATCAATCATAAGCAGCACATGCTCCATAGGGGATTATAAGTTCCTCTATAACCAACATCCTCTTCAGAAGCATCAACATACGGCTACTCCTGTTCCTTTGCTATGAAGTTATCCATTCACATTCTAGATCACAAAATGCTGATGATTGGAATTTGATACATGAAGACCTAGATCCAATTGATGATCAGGATCGGAAGAAATGGATATTTCAATGGCAGATTGCTATGACTGTGCCATAAAGATTAAGAGTTCTACAAGAAGACCGAGCATACGGCCAAGAGTGGATGGAAAAATGCATGTGGCATTTTGATAAGAGAAAAGTCGAATGTTCAAGTTGCCACAATAAAGGCATGTTTGCCAGGGAGTGCAAGATAAAAAGTTCAAAGGAAGTGAAGTCAGGCCGGAAACAGGTAGAATTCAGGAATTCAAGCCAGTACGAACTGAAAAGGAGCCTTGAAGACCATTGATGAAGTCAGATAATTGGGTAGAGCAGACTGCAATGAGATCTCATCATGCTCTAATGGCATTCACTGTGAATAATAGGTATCCATGTGCTCTAAATTGTGTTTTAGATACAAATAATTCACCTTCAAAGCTAATATGATGAACTGCAATCTGATTTGGTGACAACGAAGCTGTCCTAAACTGCCCCACAGCTAGCTGTTAAGAAATAGAAACTCAGCTAAAGCCTCCACAAACAGCAATCGTCCTAACTGAAAAATTAAATTTTCAAGCTAATTCAAATTTTGAAAAAGATTAAAATCTGGAAAAAGTATAGAAGAATAGAATGAAAGCTTTCAAGGACAAAGATGATTAACAAAAAATTTGTTGAATGTCGATGGGTTATTCATCTTCTAAAAATCTTTTGGAAGCTAATTATTGAGGGATGAGCTCAACTGTTAAGATATGTTAATTAAATGAGCATACAATCGAAATGCAGAGGTCCCTCAGGATATGATGAAGAGATAAAAGGTATTTTTTATTCTTAGAGTAAACCAATGCAAGGATAATAATTGACATACCATCACTAAACACCAGATATTAACATGAATAGAGATATAAATGTGTCTCCCCTCATCCACTTAGTGGGATTATACCCCTAGGGAACAGGAGGACATAGATGATTTCCTCTGTATGATATGGTAAATATGGACCTCAACCTCAGATCCCGTTCCTAGTCTACTTGGTCTGATGCTAGTTCGCACTGTTTACTCAATCCTGTCCATCCAATTGACAGTGATGGGGATCTAGAGTCTGTAATCTGACTAAAAATTTTTAACATTTTTAGAATTATTTTTTTTTTTTTTTTTTTAGCATATGTACCAGTCAATGATGACCCTATCCATGACCCTATTTCTATACCTTCTACTGAGCAGGTTACCATTGCCACCCAAAAGTGCCTCAACACAGTGCCTAAACCCAAACAAACAGTTGTCCCTAGTTGTGCACAGCATGTAAAAACTCCTAGGCAACATTAGGAGCAAGGTCCGTGTGAACTCAACTCACACTATTCCTTCAAATAACAAGAACAAAATTGGAATACACCGATGGAAGTACGTTACAAGGTGCATAGACATAACTCTTTGCGCGAAAGAAACCATGTTTTTTGTGTGTGGAAGTCTTAGTCACTGATTAAGGACTGTGAACTATTATGAGAAGAATACTGCGAGACAAGGACATGCTACTTTAAGAGCAAAAGGAAATAGGAAAATAGTATCCATGGGGTTCCATGCTGATGTTCAGCAAGCCACACCGGCCTGGACTAACACTAACAGGGTGAATAAAGCAAATCAGTTCACTCCCAGACCTGTACAACTAGTAATATTAGACCCCAACCTTAGTACTTGCTAGAAAACAAGTTAAAACTTTGTAGGGTAAATGTTATACTGGGTCATGTAAATGTAGTACTGTTTAGTTCAGCTGCACTCAAATTAAGTCTGGTTTGTTCCTAGATTAATACTGGGCAGAAGACAATGTTAATTCTGGTAGTGTGCATGTTAATTCTGGCACTCAAATTAAGTCTGGTAGCTCTAGATTTAATACTGGCAAGCAAAATGTTAATTCTGGTAGTGTGCATGTTAATACTGCTAGAGTAAATAGACCAGTATCAAACCAGACTTCAAACAAAACCAGCCCTAAACTTTCTCAGGTGAATCTTAAAAGTCCAAAGAAATGTTTTTCAAAACAAAGGTCACCTGTAAATAGACCCTTTTCAAGGAATACAGCACACAAGTCAAATAAATATGCTGTTAAGGGCAAAATGGGCACTGCTGTTAAGACCTCAGCAGGTTGTGTTTGGAGAAAAGTAATACCCCTCTCCAATACCAACAGTGGACCAACCCCTGATTCAAATGATAATGTCTCTAGAGGTCCACAAGGCAGACCCAAGCCTATGAAGGCCTGGGTCCCAAAGAGAAACTAATCTCTTTTTGATTGTGCAGGATCATCCACTGAAGCATATGGAGCATAGAGGAATGTTGATAGTGGTTGTTCTGGCACATACGTCGGTAACAGGGCCCATCATGAAGAATATCAAGAACTATCCAAATTGGGATCTTACATTTTGAGAAGAAAAGTATATCTTTGAGCAAAGGATACAATTAATAGTAATATTTAGTTTTGATATGTGCTTTTGTTGAAAGAAATTGGACATTATTAATCTGTTCTCCAATCACAGATATGTGAAAAAAAGCTAAATGTTACATTTACTGAAAAAAGATGTTTTGTTGTGTCCTCTACTTCAAGATGCCTGATGAAAATCCGGTCCTTCTTAAAGTTCCTAGGCAACACAACAAGTCTACTTTTGATATGAAAAATGATTATACCCCCCCCAATCTAATCAAAAGGAACACCTGGTCTATTAACAAAAGCCTCAATCTTATGAAGGCTAATGTAGGGACACAGAGGTTAGGTCACGCTTTAATTTTCAAAAACTAAATACACTTGTGAAGGGAAATCTTGTTAAGTGTTATACCAACGCAATAGTTTCAAACATGACCACACATGTGTTGCTTGTCAGAAGGTAAAGCAACACAAGTCTTCCTGTAAGCCAAGATTTGGATAGATATGTGACCCACGCATTAACCACACCTTGCATATGGATCTTGATTTGGACCTACCCTCAGTTAGGAGTAACAACCATGCAAGTTACTGTCTAGTGATTACTGATGACTGAACAAGGTTTTTGTGGGTAACTTTCTTAGCCAAAAAAGGATGAGACATGTGACTCCTTAAGACTATGTTATAAGACAGATAAAAACCAACTATCCATCACACAGTAAAAACACATTAGATCATATAATGGGACAGAGTTTAAAAACAGGGTTATGCTTGAGTTCTGTGGGGAAAAGGGTATAAAACAGGAGTTTAGTAATGCAAGAACTCCTCAGCAAAATGGGGTTGCTGAGAGAATGAATAGGACCCTTATAGAGTGGCTGCAAGTGACCATATAGCATAGACATGACTACACAACATTACCTACCACCTTTCTAAATAGGCATGAAAGACAGTCACATACCAGCTGCGCATCTAACACCTTCACAACAGGGTAGGGTGACCAATGCCTCAGAACACAACTCTCTTATGAGCCTTATTTTTCATGCGGCGCACAAACAAATCTTCAATGCTACATAAGAACCATTTAGGCGATGCCATGTATACCATACATCAATACTCCATTAGCAACACACACTAGGAAAGTGTAGAATGTAAAAACTCTGATGAGAGCTATTCGTTAGTTGGATTACTCATGTGAAACAATAACACACACACACATTATAATTTAGTAACCAAAAAGTTTAAATAAACCATTCCATGTCACTTTCTTGAGGAGAAGAAACACCAAGACACCGGGATTAGGCCACATCAGGAATGTTTGAACTGAGGACTAATCTACAGACTCTATGAACGTATATACCTGTCTCTTTGCAAAATCAAGCTAATCCCTCTAGGTTCAAAAGAGGTCATTGATATGATAGTGCAGAATTGAGGAAGGACTGCAGACCTGAAGGTGGTAATTCTTCTACAATCATTGATTGGAATCTTAAATAGAAAAGCAGTATTTCTGAAACGATGTGCTAAAAAGAAGACCCCCCCCCTAAGCAGTCCATCTTCTTCACCAATATCCAAGTCTGCTGAGAACGATTATGACCTTTAGACAAATAGCTGGATGCACTTGCTTTGAAGCACTAGGATCCAGTACCAGCAACAGGTCAGCAACTACCAGTAAAGCAAATTCCGTGTGAGACAGGTAGTGATTAATCTAAAACTGGTTTTGAAGGAAGTACTTCTGGCAATATTGAAGCTATCTTCTCTCTAGTGGATGCTCATGAAGAAGAGGTCTTCTCTAATGCAGATGATGATGAGATGCCTGAAATAAGGATTTATGATAAATCAAGTGAAGGTATCTTTGAAAAGGCTTCTTATGATGATGGATGGATTATTACTGATTTCAACAATCTACAGATAGGGTAGATGTTAATACCAAACCCACACTCTGAGGATTGCACAATGCTCATCCCTCTAAGTCCAAATCCTGTGGAGATCCCAATATATATATATATATATATCCTAAAATACTAAATAAGTAATAGTATAGAGAGTATCCCGTTTGATATAAAAATTGTTTGAGGACAAACAATATTTTATCTCCCGGATGTCGTATCCTGATGAAGTGTGAAGATTGAAAATCTTGTTTCAGTTCGTGATCGCATGCTTGAAAAATCGATATTTTGGATTCTAAATCTAATAACGCAAAGGGAAAGCATATAAAGGCACGCTAAACTAGAAATAAAGGCAATTTAAAATTCGAACGACATTAAAACAAACTAAAAACTAATTAATAACCAAAATTACTAACTAATTAACTAAAAATGACAAATTAAAATTCTAAATACTCAAAATGAAAATTTCTTAAACTAAATGTATTAAAGTATTCTTAGAAAAACAGAAATTATTTTTTTGAATTTTTAGACTAATTAAAACTATTTTTAAACTAAATAATACTAAAAATTAGATTAAAAATACTAAACTTAATTATAAAAATTTAAGAAAAATTATAAAAATACCAAACACTAATCTTAAGGTTTACAAAGAAAAACAAACCAATAAGCTGTAAAAAATTCAAATAAGCTGATAAGCTAAAACCTAAACACCATTTAAGAAATTAAAGAAACAAGAGATGTATGAAAAAGTCCCAAGGGCGCAGTTGGTAAGGTGTATGTGTTGTGTGAGGGAGGTCACAGGTTTGAGTCCTGTGACCTACCTTTTTGTAAAAACATTTTTTTTATTTTTCTTTTTGAAAAAAGCTAAAGAATAAGCAAAAACTAACAACTTTAATAAATGGACTTATTGCTTAAACTTATTATTAAGCTAGGAAAAAGCAATCAAAAGTGACAGATTGGCTTTTAAGACTTTGAAGCTATAAGCTAAAACTGTTTGGACTTTTTGAACTTAAAAAGTAATAAGAAAAGCAACTAAGCTGAAACAGACCAACACCTAAACCTAATAAGCACTTATGACTAAAAATAAGTTGAAAAGCACTGAAAAGTATTAAGACAGTTTGACTAAAAAGACTTTTTAAAGGACTAAAACCACTACTTTAAGCTAAAGATTAGAACTAATAAGCAATGAAAATAAACTATAAACTCAAAATAGATTTAAACTTATAAGCTAATAACTCAAAAAATAGCAAGAATTAAGTAAACTTAGCAAAGAAATAAGCTAGAAAAGGTAAATGCAAATGGCATACTACACTGGTATTTTTGGGTTTTTTTTAAATTAATAACAACTTGCAGCTAAAAATTAAGACTCAAAAGCAAAGTTGACACTCTAAAAACTTGAAACAGATTAAGCTAAGACTTCAATAAGCTAAATTTGACAAAGATTAAACAAAGAAGAGCTAGATTATTGATTCAAAAGATCTGCACATTGGGACATTTAAGAACACACATCAAGTTTGCCAAACTTTGAGCTAAAAAGTTTAAAAACCTATTCCTAAACTACAAACTCAAAACAGATGGACAATGATGCATATTAAACTCATTTTGAGCACAAAAACCATACACAAAACAGATTTTTGGAAAACTAATCAAATAAGCAATTTTAGAAACAATAGGACTTTAGTCCTGACTTTTTGATTAAACAATCTATTAAACTTAACAAAACTAATTTTAAACTTATTAAAACTAACTCTAAGACTAATTTAGAGCTTATGGAAGCTTAGTTGAGAACCAAAGACAAATTACACCTTATTTGACTAAGCTTAAACTCTTATCCCAAACACCCTTTTAAAACTTTAAAAACCATTTAAAAGCTAAAACAGATCTAATTAACCCCTGATTTTTAAAAATGAATGATGAACTAAGCATATTACTGAACAATAAGCAAAGATTTTGGAAAAATAAGCACTTTTTAATAAGCTAAACTAATAAGCTGAAATGACTATAAAAAGATATTTTACTAGAATAGAGACAGTTTTAACTAAAACTTAAACTAAACTAATTTAAACTAAAGACTAGACATATTAAGCTAGCATAAGATAGAATAAGCACCTATAAGCAAAGAATAAACAAAAATAAGCAAACTGATAAGCTGAAATAGAAATTAAGCTAGAAATGGAAAAAGTAAATGTACCTTTGTCCTTTGCTCTAAACAAGGACTAAAGTGCTCTTAAGAGCTTGTCTATAAGCTTCAGCTTGTTGAAAACAAGCTGGTAAAACCCCGTAAGCCCATCTAAATCTGGCTTATCATCCACTTAAGCTTATTATAACTTTTGAGGTAATTTGAGTTAAAAGGCTTATTCAATTAAGATTTAGTAGAGCTTAACTGAATAAGCAATAGCTTATAGAGTAAGAGAGCTTATTGAGCTTATTATGTTGTTTCTAAACACATATTAAACCAATTTGCATAAAAGTAAAACTGAATTCATTACACAATTTTAGATGAAATTGAGATTTTATTAATAACAAAGATATTACAAGCTTTTAAGGAAGAAATTACATTAAAATAAAGACAATAGGCTAAAATAAGTAAAAGCTACTACAATAAGCTACTAAAAACTACACTAAGCTAGATGATCTTCTCTGTGTGAAATCAAGCTCTATTTATAGTGAGGTTGGGATGCTTCTAGGAGGAGGGGAGCGTCTCTTAATCTTCAATTCAAGCCCTTGATTCCAAATCCATCCGTATGAGCCCTTGGATTGCCTCTACGCAAGTCAACCAATGAGAATGCTGGGGATTGCCAGCGTGTCAAGGGTATGCTGGCAGAGCTGTCAGGCCTTGGCCTTCTAGAAAGGAGGGTGTGTGTAGAGGGTGAAAGTTTACCCTGGTAATTTGTTGTGGTGAAATGGGAGGGAAAAGGAAGAGAAGCACAGTAACATTGACTTTGTGTTTATCATTTGTTTGACTTGGACCCGTGTTTAGGATTGGGCTTTTGCATTTTACTTAGGCTTGGACTGTTTAATGGATTGGATTTGAATGAGATAAATAGTAGGCTTATGGATTCTTATTATTAAAGAAATAATGGGCTGACCCGACCCATGAAACGGGTACGAGTTGGCCCATTAAAAATAAAACATGCTATCGGCTTTGTTTTCTCACGCTCTTTCAATCTCATGCTAGGTTTTATCTAATTTGGCTTTGTTTTTGTCCTCTTTTGAATATCCGTTACCTGCACATTACATTTGACAAAACACACATATACAATGTATTTTTTATGTATTAATAGTCATTTAAGCTCGTTTTAATAAAGAAAAATGATATGTGATTAGACACATATCAAAATTCCCCATACTAAGCTATTGTCGTGTCCTCACGCAATGTCATATACACACATAGAAAACTAAAAATTTCAACCCCCTAGACTAATTACCTCAAAAAGTAGCTAAGTGTTCATCTAAGGGGATTAAAAAATCACTAGTTTTGAAACGCCCTGTTTTACCATTTTTACATATATGCATACAAATATTATTATCATTATATATATATACTTTACTTTTTCTGAAATCTTATCATGAGATTTCAATAAGATCAAGAGAATTTAGAACAAGCATTGTGCCTGTTTTCGTATGCGGTGACATTTCTTTTTATGCATACTTTTCTCTTTTTCTTTTCATGTTTTAATCTTGCTTTTTAAGCACATGACTTATACTTTCATTTTTTCAATTATACGATTTCTCAATTCTCTCTTTCTATTTTCCCTTACAGATATCTCTTTTTATTTTTTCATCATTTTCACTAACAACATTTGAAGAAGAAATTTTTTAGCTTTAAACGTTTTCAATAATTGTAAACACACTCCCCCTTAACATATGTCGAGAATGTTTTTTAACATAAAGCTAAAAACGTAAAAATACGGATATGTGAAGGTGAAATGTAAACAATTTTCCATTTCTTTATTGTTTTAAAAACGATTCAACAAAAGCTACACCCTCCCCCTTCTCGAAAAATATCGTATCTCTGTTAAAACCTTTATGAGAGAGTTCTTCTTTGCACTTATGAGTCCTTTTAGTCTTTAGACACTTAAACACATTTAAGCGCTTTTACTTAAACAAAGATTACATTGATTTGAAGACCTATTGAAAAATTGATTTTATCGTTTACGTACCACATTTTAAAATTCGAATCGATTGTAACTCATCATCTTGAGATCATTGACTTTTTAGAAAACTCTTTAAGATTCTAAAAAATATTTATCAATGACTCAAGTCAAAAAATACGTCTTTTCTTTTTCAAAGATAAATGCACAGAAGCGTACACTTTCTTTTCTTTAAAGCACGGGTTGTGCACTGAGACGTACACAAGCCAACATTTTAAGCTCGGGTCCTGAACTAAAGTGTTCAGAAGCCATTATAACTTAAATTAAATGAAGCTCGGGTGTTGACCTAAAGCAGCCATGACAGAGACCAAAAATATTTTTGTAATTTCTATAAGGTTTTGAATAAAAGAAAATCTTTTTATCTTTTCTAAAATTTTATAAACGAAAATCTTTTTTTACTTTTCTATCAAATTTTATATAAAAGAAAATCTTTTTGTATTTTCATCAAATTAAACAATAACTTTTGGTACCCACTTAAGCACGTTGATAACGGGTTTACCAAATTTGGAATACCATATGTAAGTTGAATCAATTTAATGCATAATAGTTGAATTCCAAGAATGATTAAAGCTCAAACTTTCTTTGAAATAAATTTCTTGGAATCAACGGAGATTTAAAACTCTTGTCATTTGTCCATTTTGACTTATAAAACCTTGATGTTTCATCAGGAGTTTTAAAAGTTTTCAAAGGTGTCAACACCGTTTGAAACCGGGTGTTTCATTTGATGTTTTAACTCTTGAGAAAGACAATTCCATTTATTGTTGAAACTCGGTGTTTCATTTTGAAAAATTCTTTTCGAAATGAATGAAAACCGTACATCTTTCACATTATTCAAAACTGACATCTCTTTTAGGCATTGAAAACATTTCATCTCTAGAATACTTAAGCCGTTTGAAAATGTTTTCTTTACTTTTCCACAATTGTTTCAAACTTGAAACATGATATTGAGGTGTTTCAAAATCACAATTATATGACTTATGAAAATGATTTTGAGAAGTAAATGTTCCATTTAAAATATTAGGTTCTTGGAAATACTTCTTATCGTTTTTGCAAAGAAATATTCTTAAAAAAAAATCTTGAGAAAACCTTTCTTGAAAAGTTTGAATATTCACCCTGTAAAATCTTTTACGAAACATTACTTTGGAGTAAGCTTCTTTTTTGAAACTTGATGTTCTTCTTTTCTTGATTAAGATTAATCAATATTTTCTTCAACACATTATATGATGTTCTCAAATCATTGTTTTCCTTTTGCAACGAAGTGTAATTTGGAGATGCAAACTTTGATTCTAATAAAGCATTTCGTTTCTCAATATTTGCAAAATACGTTTCATATTTATGAGTTCTTCTTGAAAGTTATGTTTTGACATCATCAAAATCTTTGACTCTTTGTGCTAAAATATTTTCCAACTTTGAAATCTTAGTCTCAAACACCTTTTACTCTTCATCAAAACATTTTATTTTATCTCTCAATTCCTTTACGAGTACTAAATTCTGAGACTCGAAAGTAGAACTTGTAATAGAAATCTTTGAAACGTTTGATTCATATTCTTTCTCGATCATTTCAAACATTTTCTCAAGAGAAGTATCATGTTTTATAAACTTAAACTTTGTTTCAAGTCTTTGTTTAAAAACATCATTTGAATCCAACAAATCATTATACTCTTTTTACGCCGGAGAAGATACCTTTTCAAGAAATTCATTTTTAGCCAAAGACATACGTTTGTCTTCTTCAAATAAAATGATTTGTTGTTTCATCTCTTGGTTTGAAATCTTAAGTTTCTCCAATAGTTTCGAAATTTAAGATTTCATTTGATCAGTCTTTTCTAACAACACAGATTCTTTGACATCAAACACTTTTTCAAGATTATTCAACTCACTTTCTCTTGATTTTAGAGCTATATTTTCAGTTTGCAAACTTATTATTTCAACTTCTAAGCTCTCAATTCCTTTTAAAGCAAAATATTTTTCATCTAAAAAACGTGCAACCAATTCAATAGTTTCTTTTAATTGTGTTTGCAAACTCAAAATAAAATCATTTTCTGAGTTATCTTGTGTGTCATAAAAGATATCTGAATTGATCTCAAATTGTACCTCATGAAATGTCTCAAATTGTTCTTCCAGCATCGTAATTTCTGACACTGAGTAGAAACCATTTCATCTCTTTGTCTCAAAGTTACTTCTACAATCTCACACGCTTTAGTAAGTTCTTCAACTGAAAACTTCAAATCGTCATCACTTTGAAGATCCTTAACTTGCACTCGAAGATTTTGAAACGTTGTAAAATCAACAACCGTTGACTTCAGATACTCATTTTCATTATGATTTTCTGACTCAGAAATTTTACTTTTACAAAACTCAAAACCTTTTATTTTCAAAGACTAAATAATTTCCAAATGTTCTTTTTCTTTTTCCAAAAGACTCGCAACTTCATCCTCCAAATTGATGATGACCTTTTATAAAATCACAGTTGGAACATATGGTTTGAGTAAACTCGTTTTCTGAACCGAAGAATCGATCTTTTCAAATCTGGATTTATTATCTCTTGAAAGTAATCATCCGAAAATTTTATCTTTTCATTCACATAACTTTCATTCAGTTTCCATAATCATATGCAAACTTGATTTTATTTTCTCTTGCTTTTTTAAATTTCTCAATTTCCAAAGCTTCATTTGAATGTTTGAGAAACATTAGAGTATACCCTAGAACAATAGCATGCTCATCATAAAGATTAGGTCTCGACACTTTTGCTTTATAAAAATATATTGGATTTTCAAAACCTATTTCTTTTCGACCATTATACATTTTATCTTTAAAGTCATGATCATAACCACACAAAGCTCCTAAAATAAGCTAACTCAATAAGCTCAAATAAGCTCAAAATTAAGCAGTTTAACTCGAAAGAAGCTACAAATGAAAAGCTTTAAAAAAGCTATAAGAAGCTCTTAAAACAACAAATAAGCTACGAATGAAAAAACCTCAAAACGCCATGAAATAAGACATAAATGAGCTTAGACCAAGACGTTTAAAGCTTTTGTGGAGAGGATTTGAAAATGAAAACAAAAGTTGAAGCTACTATTCGTTATCTCATATACAAAAGAAATAAAACATTCTATTAAGCCCAATAAAGAAAAACATGTGATAGAGAGGTAGTGAAGGTTTTTAATAGAAAAGTGTTTAAACTTTTAACTCAAAAAAAATATATCCGAATGAAAAATAAACATATAATAAGCTATAATAAGCTTAAGCAACCACAAAAATAATCACTAGATCCACCCAAGGCTCTTGATACCAATTGTCAAGACCAAGCAATCACTTTACTTCACCATTGTTGAACTAAGAAATAAGATAAGAGAAAATGAAGAAGAGTATAGAGAAGTTTAGAGAGAGAAAGTAAAGAGAAAAAAGAGAATGGTTAATTCATACAAGTGTGTGAAAAATAAATGAGAACCAACACCCTCTCCACACTTGGAGAGGGGTATTTATACCTAGACTTTGGGCCGGCTTTCATTAAGCCTTATGGGCCGAGTAGGTTTGTTTCTTAGGCCGGGCTCAGGATAACTTAGGCTTAAGCCCGCAATGCATACAATATTAGATTAAATAAATAGCCCGCTACCCGTAACTAGCCTATTACAACATATATTAAATAAAGACCGAAGCTTCCTCGTTGAGTGGCCGAACTTCCTTGTTCGACTTAATATTTTGAGGCTAACACTTCCAATTATATTTTTTGGTTTGAGAGGGTTAGTATTTAGTCTTAAAATACATAAGTGAGTGGGTTAGTATTTTAGTCCTAAAAGTACGTAAGTGAGTGGGTTAGTATTTAGTCATGAAAATACTTGGGAGAGCAGCTTAGTATTTTAGTCCTAAAAATACGTGTGTAAAAGGTGTTGTTCTATCTTGAGAAGAACTCGACATGTAACTTAGTGTCGGTAAAATAAAGTAAGCAACGTTGTACGGTTTTCTCTGCCTTGATTTGATCTTTCCATCTATTGCTTACTTGTTAATGTTTATACTTATATTGCTCTTAGTTTAGTTATTACACACTTGTTGTGATTGATTGATTGATTTCATATAGAATTGAATATAATATTTTGAAACACTAAATTTAAAATGGTAAACTATTTAACCCCTTTTTCTAGTTTTCACAAAAGGAAACTAATAATAATACAAAAAAACAACTAATTTAAATCACCCCCTGCACTTATGAAAATTGCCTAAAAACGCTAGATCGTATCATTACTCCCCGCCAAAACACACACCTTGTCCTCAAGGTGTGGCTTTATAATTTCCTCTTAATCGATTTTTTGTTCCAGGATCCCATCGTTTTACCTGAACTTCTTGTGCAACGTCCTCATCACTTTCATCAACCAACAACACTTGTAAAGTCTGGATTGGACACCTATGACCTTGGGTGAATTTCTTGTCACATCAATAACACAATCCTTTAGTTATCTTGGCTTGTAGTTCTGAATCATTTAATCTTCTAAAGTTTTCTCCCTTGGAAGTGGTTTGCTCTATTGTTGAACGGTGTAACCCGCCTTACCATAAGAGATTGTTACAAGTCTTGTTCTCACTTAATGGAAATTGACACCTTCATGGCATGGTGAAGCCCTTATGGTTGCATCACATGAACAAATGCACAAAGCATAGGTTTGAGTCTATTAATAAATGTGCCATCCAAAACTGGTTTTAGAACTTCAACAAGTTGACATGCCAATCTCTCAAACAAAGCTACATAATCCATAATAGTGTTATCTTGAGTGATGCCTAAAAACTGTTCATAGAGTGATCCCTCATAAGATTGTTGAAAACATTCCAATAACCGTCTTTTAACCTTTCCCAAGACCTAAACGGACCCTTCCCTTACTCCAACGATATTATGATAAGGTCAGACCCTCCATACATAAAACTATAGCCCACAAATGATCCATCTCTTGGATGTCAAAATATCGTTCCATACGATATATCCATTCATGAGCATTTCCACCCTTAAATATCGACATCTTTAACTTCCTTAAGCAAAAATCAACCCCAAATGATCCCCTTCTAGATCCCTCGGAGTAATGATTCTCTATCCCATTCGATCCGGATCCTACTTCAAACTTGTTGTTGTTTTTATCTCGAAACACAACACCCTCCACCTTATCTTTTTATGATTTGGTGGCCCATTTAAATTTTGGGTGTTCATGAGAAACCTAATATCATCATATTGTGAACCATTATTATTTTTCTCATTCTCAGGTTGGATCTTAGCGGTCAAGGATGCCAATACCTTAATCATATCATCCAATCGCTTTGTAGTCTCTTCTTACATTGCCTTACTTTCTTGTTGCATTGCAACGAACCAATCAGTGGTTTCAGTACGGAATAGTGCGAACTTAGTTTCCAGACCCTCGATTTTCTTGTTAGCCATTAAAACTATTTATATGGATGAACAGTACCTTTGGATAAAAATTGGTCTGAAATCTTGATCCGATACCAATTTTGCAAAAACTAGAAGAGGGGGGGTGAATAGCTTTACGGTTTTTTAATTTAATTATACCTGTTTGTAAAAACCTTAGATCCGACTTTATGTGATATCAAACAATTACAATATAAACATAATATATGTATAAACAATAATTAATAACTATGAAATGTAAAATGCAAGACAATGGTAAAGAGTTAGAAAGATCAAACCACACCACGAAAAATTATAGTGGTTCGGTAACGAAGCTCCTCTTCGCCCTACTTCACTCACCGAGTACCCAACTCGAGAGTTCACTTCACTATGTCAATAAGCTCCCTTCAGGCGAAGAAAACTGTACAATCGTCGCTTACACAAATTTCTGACACTAAGCTTAATGTTGAGTTCTAACCTCAGCTAGAACCAATCTACCGCTCACAAATGTATTTTGAGGACTAAAATACTGACCACTCACACGCGTATTTTCAGGACTAAAATACTAACGATCTAACTACTGCACAAGATTGGAGGTTATGTGGTTGATGGGCAAATTACAACGAAAGCGTAACAACGTTACGAATGCACAAACTAATCTACAATACTTTGTATCTTGACGATTACGAGTATTCTTCTCTTGCACTTTGAGAGGAAGGATTGGATCACTTGTAAACAATGTTTAAACAAGCTAAATGATCAAAGACTAGAAAATATGTAAACCAAATTTTAACAAAGAAAAATTGTGTAAAAAAGGTGAGAAAATGGTTGAAAATGAACCACTACTTATAGGCAAACCAGGGGAAGCGTCTAAAGGTGGCGGTCCCTGATTTATGTGGGCGGTCCCATATCAATTTGGGACCATCCTCCCTATCAGGTGACCGTCTCTTATAGGACTCTCCCTTTTTTGTCATTTTCTGGAGAAATGTTTTCTGGTTGAGGTTGTATTTGTTTTAGGGGGAAAACCTAATTTTGAATATATGCTTGAATAAAATATTTCTTATAATTACAAAAATACATAGTCTAATTTATTTTTGTAAAAAGGTTTTGTTACATTTGTAAAAATGTAAAGTTTAAGACAAAAATGTATTACTTTGATCATTTAACAAGTTAAGTATTTGTTTTTTCATACCTTAAGTGATTTATGTCGAAATGAAAATTTAGGACTAATAACTTGTTTACGTTTATTTTTTACGTAGAATATTTTTACATTTTGTGATTATCAAAATGTAGAGAAGTCAAAAAATATAAATAACGTTTTTAGATATTGTTTCTATTAATGTAGGTGACCTTTGAAAAAATATTAGTTTCCAGACCCTCGATTTTCTTGTTCGCCATAAAAACTTTTTTTTATGGATGAACAGTACCTCTGGAAAAACCAGACCCTCGATCTTCTTGTTAGCCATTAAAACTTTTTTTATGGATGATCTGAAAAAAAATTGGTCTGAAATCTTGCTCCAATACCAATTTGATAGGAACCAAAGTTATTCTTATTAAGATACCAAAATAGCGAAAATAAAATACAAGATAGTGCATACTTTCGAGATGCAGGTGACCTCCCAATGTCTATTGACTCCAAAATCTGCATACCCAAAACCTGTAAACTTAATGCCCTAAAAATAATAAAGACTCTCTATATTTACCATAGACAAAAGTTTCACAAGGAACAAGGTCAAAAAAAACATATAGATGCATCCTGACCATTCATTTTTTTTAATTATCAAAATGATCCAACGGTGTTGAAACAATGATACATCCCGCCTGTTTTTATTTCATCTCATTTTCATCTAACCTAAAACACACACACACACACACCCACCCTCCCTAATCGGAACCCTAAAACATCACCATCGAAACACATCACCACCATCACCATCACCATCGTAACCCTAAAACATCACCATCGGAACCCTACTATCACCATCGGAACACGTCACCACCATCATTGGAACACAGCGTCACCATCACCACCATCATCATACTCGGAACCCTAACATCAACGCCATCGTGAAAACAACACCACCATCGATCAAAATAAGCATTTAAATAGACATACGAAAAGAAATCCGACTATCAAAAGAGGATAAGTTACCAGAATCATCTGGTTTGCCTCATTCCGGTCAACAAAGTAAGTTTTTTCTTTTTTTTCTTTTTTTTTGTTCGTTTGATGCTTATTTTTTGTGCTTATTTGTGTTTTTAGTGTTATTGTGTTTTAGATAGATGATAG